>JAVJIX010000136.1:1117500-1192500 GCA_036785185.1 Paratrypauchen microcephalus
CTGTACTCATGTACTTCTGTACTTCTATACTCGTGTACTTCTGTACTCCTGTACTTCTGCGCTCCTGTACTTCTGTACTCGTGTACTTCTGTACTCATGTACCCATGTAATAATAATAATAATAATAATTAATTGCATTTATATAGCGCCTTTCATGACACCCAAAGCGCTTTACAGTTCATTGTTCATTCACTCCACACTTGGTGGTGGTAAGCTACTTTCTGTAGCCACAGCTGCCCTGGGGCAGACTGACGGAAAGCGAGGCTGCCAATCTGCGCCATCGACCCCTCCGACCACCTCCAACACTCACACACACTCCACTCATGTACTCCTGTACTCGTGTACTTCTGTACTCGTGTACTCATGTACTTCTGTACTCGTGTACTCCTGTACTCATGTACTCGTGTATTCATGTACTCGTGTACCTGTGAGTTATTCATGTTGAAGCAGTAAATGAACAAATATATTTAAAGTTTGTCAAAAGCTCAAACTCCAACAATAAACTCCACCAGGACTTTTGTTTGTTTGTTTTTATTCTGTGGCCTAAAACACTAAATATCCACAGGACCTAAAACTCGGTTTGTCTTTAATGATTTCACAGCTGCTTCTGTAAAGATAAAACATCGTTTTATTTTCATAAGTGAAAAAAGGCAGAGACAAAGTGACAAAAGACGCAAAAGCAGAAAATCAACAGGTTCACGTCACGTGATCACAAACGTGGCTAAAAACATCAGAATGATCTGATGAACACCCGTGTGTGCCTGGGCACTTCTAATGCCTTATACTCACATTAAGACAGAAGTGTTCCATTAGGAACATCCATCCTCCATCAGGACTTAAGTGCTCCAGAAATCCTCCTTTAACAACCTCAGGTCAGAGTCTGGGCAGAGGCAACTTCAACCATCAGCTCCACCATGAGCACCAACATCCGACCAGAAAATATACTTTATGTGAAATTACACAGGACCAACTGTTACTACAGTACTACAGTACTACAGTACTACAGTACTACAGTACTAACCTTCATTTGTGAAATACAAACTATAAACTAGAAGAACCCTCATGTCAATAATAAAACGTAACATTAGAAGTTCATATCTTTGTTTTCTCAAACTCAAACTTCTCACTCTAATCATTAAAACACTGTTACATGAAAGGACAAAAAACAGCTGCTGGGTTTGAACTGGTTTAATAACCCTGATTACATCTTAATTACAAGTTTGGAAAAAAAAAACATGACAGAATAAGAGAAATTCAATGTTACATCACCATGTATTAACTTTTCATCTCTCGTGTTATACGACTGCTCTGGAGACGAGGCAAAACTAACCAAAACCGAGGAGAAATTTACACATTAAAACAATACAACTCAATTTTGAATTCTTTTTAAATGGTACAGTCCCCTGTAAGTGATAAAAAATATACACAACAAGAGAAAAACACATTATAAAACAAAACATTACAATACATGTTGAAAAAAGGGAAAATTACCCATCTGCATGTAAATAAAATCCACTCTTTTTTTCTCCAATTTCCCAAAGTTGTTCCTCTGTCCGCTCACAAAATGTACATTTGAATTATATTACATTTGTTTGAAAAGAAAAGGGTTTAATTCAAACATGTGATGCCACAACATAAAAACCAGAACGCAAATGAAGAAAAAAGCTGAAATAGAAATGAAATCTGAAGAAAGACAAATCTTCTGAGAGAGTTTGTGCTGTTCGTCTATCGTGACTAAGGAGAGAGGAGATTAAAGATTGAAAATGCCTCTTCAGTTCATGGGAGAAAATGTGTAATAAGGCAACTGTTCATTTACAGACAAAAGCTTTCGTGATGTCGGTGGATGTTTGGATGTTCAGACAAGCTTCTCTGTGATTTCAATGTGGTAAATTCAGTCATTTTCCGTTTGTATTTGATCAGTCTGTACATGGGCTGAAATGCGGAGTAAACCGATGGCAGATTTAAACAAAAATCAAGTCTAATCTCAAATATAACGGATTCTGAGCGTGTGCATAGTTTGAGGGGAGGTACCTCGTCTTGTCCAAATGATTAACTCCATGTTCTTTTGCATCGGTCTAAGGCATCTGCGGATTCTGCAGGGAAACTGTCCGTCTAAACATTCCAAACAAACTAAAGTGAAGAGGAGGTTTCCGCTGGGACAGATCCTGCATCTGTTCTCGTCTGTTTTGAGAGGATTTGTGCTCACAATATTATGGCTCTTGTCACTTGTTTTTTTGTTTTCTTTACAGGTTAAACATCGTGTAACTTTTGTGGTGGAGGGTCCGTCAAACGCTTTTCTCCATGGAGATATTATTGCTTTGGCTGGAATATTCCACAGTACGGCATTTCATCTTCAGGGAGACCAAACCAGACCAAGTTACAGGTCAGATCTGTGGAGAGGCGACCCCGCTCACAGGCAAAATGTCTGTTTTTTTGAGTATTAGCTCAAGTATTTTTGAGCTATAGATTATAAAATGTAGGGATGCACCGATGTGAATTTACCAATATAATGATGCTGTTATCGGCCGATACTGATATTTATTTATTTTTTTAATTCTGAGATAACGTTTTATACAGACTGAAAATCTGCAAAATTAATTTTTGAATTTCTTCTTTTATTTTCAAAACGTGTTTTGACTCCTGATTTTTTTTTTCAATTTCCAATTTTTTTTATAGTGTAACATTGTTCTGCGTCCTGATTGGCTAAAGGACCTTTGCCGATTCATGTTATAGACGGGGGACGCGGGGTGTGTGTGTGTGCAAAATAATCGTCATGACAATACATCGCAATACAAACTTTCACAATATACTGCATCAATTCTTGATGCCAAAAATATATTATTAATTCATAATTTATTAATTATTTATTATTTATTTATATATATATATATATATATATATATATATATATATATATATATATATATATATATATATATATATATATATATATATATATATTTATTTATTTTTTATAAATCCTATGCACTTTTTTCTTTGTGAAAGGGTATTGTTTGTTATGAAGTAGCTACTTCCAAAATGGCAAATGTTTGAACATCATTTTTTGTTTTAGAAAAAAATCCTATGCACTTTTTTTGTTATTGGTTTGGTTTATTTGTTTTTGTTATTCAATAAATTCAGTTATGAATTGAGCTGCTCAGAGTTCTGTATCAATTGAAGACACTACCCAGATACACAGACACTGATATTTAAGTTATCCTCTTTTTTTTGGTACATTTTCACTGAAGTATGTCGAATATATTGCAATGCATCGCAATAATTCAAGTATCGTGATGCATCGTGATAGTATCACATCGTGGCATATGAATGGTGATTCGAATTGAATCGTGACTTCTTTGCCAATACCCACCCCTAGGGGACGCGGGGGGACAGGACCAGACTGGAACTAAACCAGGACCAGACCTGGGAAATCCCAGGCTGCTTTCGTTCGTTCCAATCTGAAAGACAGTCTGGGAACGAGGCTAAGCGAGCTCTCCTGATTTTGGGAGCCAATCAGAGAGCGGGGAGGGGTGGAAAGACGGTGACGCGTACTACGTGACAAACGGAAACTTGTAGTTTGAACTGACAACTGACATGATTGGCTATGGGCTACGTATACGCCAAATGATAGACATTCGTAACGCCCAATAAACGGCCGTTGGCGATCGTAAACCACACCTCCACTACGAGATATTCAGTAGGTGCTCCCAGACCATATATCACTGTGATATGGTCTGGTGTAAACCAGGCAAGACCAGACCAGGACCAGACCGAGACTAGACCAAGACTAAACACGGACTAAACCATGTCTAAACCAGGTCTAAACCTGGACTGGACCAGGACTAGACTGATACCGATGTTTATGCCGATATATCGTGCATCCCTAATAAAATGTAATAAATGTAAGGTCATACTGCGGAACATTAAGCAGAGCGATCATGTATCCATAGAAACAAGAAGGTGATGGACCCTGCACCAGAAAAGCTACACAATGCACCCGTAATTCTCCCCAAAATATTAAAAATTCCTGAAATATTTAATATATTTAAAACACTATGGCTGCATGAAAATCGTAATCACTATATTTTAAAATATATAAAGGTCTGTGTGTTTCTCGAGCTCGGTTTCCATACACGCTATAAAAACAAGGCATAGAGGCAGTGTGGCGCGTTCTCCGATTCGTGTCGGCGCTCACAAACTCCGGAGGACCCAGTGACGGGGCTGAAACCAAAGAACTGGAGCCGAAGGCAGTGTTGTGCATGTGGGACTCTTTGTACGGACGTTTGCTGGTTTTTCCTTGTACAGAATGCAGAGGCTGGTGTATCGTGCGCTGCAGGGACTTTCAGATTTAATATACAGTATGCAGAGAATAGTTTAGAATATTTGTTTGTTCTCACTTGTCCCCGTTAGCAGTAATTTCTCTAAACCTCTAGTAAGTCATTCTTCTGTTTTTACTCACAACTCCACTGGGGAAACAGTTCTTATATGTGGAATTTGCATTTTTCCACATGTGGTCCACAAGAGAGGAAAGGACAGAAGAGGCAGAAAGAAGCAGGTACAATAGCTTTATGCTGTTTAGTGCTGGAAAGTTGTGCGTCACCAAATGTATTTTAAAACTGTTGCCTGGAGTTTGTTTTTGCTTGCGCGTGTGTTTTTTTGTGTGCACGAATCCTACGAACATACAGCAATAAGCTTCCCTGAGTGGAGTGAGCCAGATTTAGGAGTCAGTTCTGAAACGTTCAGTCAGAAAGAACCCACTCTTTAACTATAGAGACGCAGATTCCTAATGAGCCCCAACAGTTTGTTAGCAAGTCTTACATTTTCTCGAGACAATAACAGCTCTCCCTGTGTGGTGCTCCTGTGTGTCACTGTACATACAGGCACTTGCTGAAGTCCAGTTCTCCAGGAAAACTGCAGGGAGAGCGCTCGGCTGTCGAGGGCTTTGACAGAGTGGGTCCCGTGAGGAAGTGGGGGCAGGTGATCTGCAGCTTCACTGGCCACGTGAGAGAGGTCTCCATTTGAACCAGTCACTGTGCTAAAGACGGCTGCATCTCTCCTTCAAACCAGAGGAGTCCTGACACAGAGAAGATCAAACTACTACAACTAATGATGGGACAAAGTCTGTGTCTTTGAGGTGTTAGTAGTTAAGCAGGATCTTGTGGTTCTCTGCTGTTTTCAGGAGTTCTAACTCCTGTAGTGAAAGGAAATTTCAGAGAAGCCCTTTCACGTTCACGCACCCCTGTATGTGAAGAAGAGAGCAGTAGTGTACGGTGGTCTTCATCAGCACTCTTTATTCTCCAGAGACAGCTGTGCAGTGGCCCGGTGGAGCTCGGCACTCACTCTGCGGTGTGGGGCCAGAGGAGTGACTAAAGAGCCCTCATACACCAGAGGAGGGGGACTCTCTCCCTCCGCACTGCCAGTCCCGTCCTCCTCCACCTCCAGTCGCCCGTTACAATGAGTCTGTCGTGTCCTCTCTTCCTCTGGTCGCACTTTCTTATCATCAGACTCCTCCTGTGACGCCTCCATGCGCTGGTCTTCACTCCAGCGCCTCTTGAAGCGCAGTTTTAGGGGGATGCACTTGGTGTGGGGGGCTCCTGTGGACCCCGGCTGAGGAGGAGGTGGGCTCACGTCCTCTGGTTCTGCTGGTTCAGTCTTCAGAACGGGTGGCCCGCGATGGGCATTAGACTGTATGTGCTGGGAGGAAAAGAAGGGCAAGAGGCCAGGCGGAGGTGGGGCAGGAGCTTTGAAGACATCTTCATCCAGGTCATCATCAGGGTGGTGCTGATGGGGGTGGGATGTGCCATTGCTCAGGTGGTGGTGATGGTGGTGGTGGTTTGGGGCTCTGGAGAAACGAGAGGAGAACTCAAAATCCTCATCTCTCTCGTCTGGGTCTTCATCGCTGATGTCAGTTACCTCCACCTCCTCTTCTGATTCGATGTCAGAGATGGGCTCCACCTGGACAATAACACAAGAGGCAATATAAATACAAACATGAAATCATGCTATCAAGGTTTAGTTTTTAAATTCAAATGTTTACTGACCTTGATTTTTGGGAGTCCGGCACTATTGAGTGACTGTGTAGAAGACGAGGCTGAGACCAGACCAGAGCCGCTGGCTGAACTCAAGTCGCTGCCGAAGGACAGTGAGGAGCCCATCCCCGACGTGGACGACATGGACCCGGAGCCAGAGGACAGGGAGCTCTGCCGGAGCTTCCCCAGGCCCTGCCCGTCCCTCTGCTTCCTGCCCGGAGGCGGCGGCTGCAGCTTGAACTTGAATGGAGACATGTGCGGTGGCTCCTCCCCCAGGTGCAGAGGGTGGTGCATGGGGTGTGACGGGTGTGCAGAGTGTGGATGGTGTGGCAGATGATGAGCAGAGTGACCCAAAGAGGAATGGTGGTGCCTCTCTCCTCCCCTCTCTCCTCCTCCCCTCTCTGCCGGTCCCCTCTCAGTGGCCAGACTGGACTTCTCCGGCCGGTGAGGCTGTGGGACCACGATGTGGGGGTACTGTATGAACGCCCTGGGACTCAGACCATAATTGTACACTGACTGTGTGGCCTTCAGGTAGCGTTTCATGTCCTCAGGGTTAAAAGAGAAGTGAGAGCCGAGCATAGGGGACAGACTGGGCGACGGGCTGTAGGCCAGGTGAGAGGTGGGTGTCATAGAGAGTGCCGGAGACAGAGGAGGGGCTAAGAGACTCACTCCTCCTGGGCCAGGCAGAGGGGACACAGGGAAGGGGGACAGAGGTTCGGGGTGGATGCGGTGACTGGAAGGACCTCTTGGGTGCACTGCTGGGTTGCCTGGGTACATCCTGAACAGAGACTCATGGGGTAAACGTGGGTGAATGATGCCACGGTACCCTCCTCCACCACCAACACCCCTCTCCGTGCTCCTCTCCTCGGGCGGAGCGGTAGGACCCTCTTCGATCTCAGAGTTCACAGATGTACCATCGCTGCAGTCGCTCACAGATCCTCGCGCTCTCCTCGTCACAGAGCTGAACACCACCCCCGGGCTGCGCAGGTCATCGTTCGGAGACAGAACTTCTGATGGTGTGGAAGGTGGAAAACGGAAGTGGGTACCTGCGCCCGTCGGCACGGGAGGGGCGCTTTGAGGGACGGCACTTCCTGTAAATGTTAGAAAGAGGGAAAAATATGAATTCTTGACAATAATATTGGTCTTTAAGATAATCCCATCCTATCCTGTTGCAGGATTAGGTAAAGACTAAGCATCTATGACAGTGATCCCCAAACTGTTCCCCAAACTGTTCCCCAAACTATTCCACAAACTGTTCCACAAACTGTTCCACAAACTGTTCCCCAAACTGTTCCCCAAACTGTTCCACAAACTGTTCCACAAACTGTTCCACAAACTGTTCCACAAACTGTTCCCCAAACTGTTCCCCAAACTGTTCCCCAAACTGTTCCCCAAACTGTTCCACAAACTCTTCCACAAACTCTTCCACAAACTCTTCCACAAACTCTTCCACAAACTCTTCCACAAACTCTTCCACAAACTCTTCCACAAACTGTTCCACAAACTGTTCCACAAACTGTTCCACAAAGGGCCGGTGTGGCTGCAGGTTTTCTTTCCGATCAACCAAGACCTTCAACTGTCTGAAGACTGAGATCAGTTGATTAAAGCGGTGTCCCAATTCTCAGTGTGCACAGTTCGGAGCGTGGTTTGAAGGGGGCTCAGACTGCAGTCAAGACTGTGCATACTTGCTCAGCCGTGAGTGCAGTCCACGGACCGCATGGGCGTCTGCGAACTACGAGAAGCAGCCGCCTACTCCATTTTCTCCCGTAGAAGAAGTAGTGCGCGGTGCATGCTGGGATATACGACTGCGTGAAGTGTGCTTTTTCACGTGCTTGGTCCACGCCCCCGTGTTCGGACCGCGTGTTAACTGTGCATGGGACAAAAAAGAAATGGGACAGCCATCGTCGCGCTGGATGTGATGCACATGCCGTTCAAACCACACCCGTGCACTCTGGGAACTGGGACACGGCTTTAATGAGTCAGGTCTGGTGCTGCTGCTCGGTTGGAAAGAAAACCTGCAGCCGCACCGGCCCTTTGTTTAGGGAACACTGAACTATGAGCTCGCACAAACAGCACTACACACTGAAGGTTTACCTGCAGAGCCCATGTCGATGAACGGATAGTTGACCAAAACCAGTTTGTTGAAGTTGAACTTGTAGGTGAACCTCTTTCCTTTGGTTTTATGGAGAATCCGTTTGTTGTAGTAATATCTGTAAAACAAAGAAGAACAAGTTAAATACATAGAACACAACTGCAGGCGAGCATTGTGTCCTTTCATAACACTAAATAAACACTGATACATTCAGATTCAAAATATGTAGTTTTTATTTTACAGTAAACAAGACAACTATGAAAAAAACACACTAATAATAAGTGAAATCTTTTACGTCAGCCCTTCTAATGACAGATAAAGTGTGTTGTACGACATGAGCACAAAGCAGATCTATAAGAGGGGCAGGAGGGGGGTCTGTGAGACACATGCTGCAGATAAGTGCATGGATCAGCCCGGAAAGACGTACACTGACGCTGAGCACAGGGATAAACAAACAATTAAAAGATCAGAGGTTGGACTTAACAATGTCACCACCACAAATCTGAGTCTTCCGCATTATCGGGATAGTAAAGAGTGCATATTTAAGTGGCAACAATTCTAAAAACTTTAAACTGCCTGTTCTTAATGTATTTTTAAATGTATTTATTGTTTATTTATGTTTTCAATTTTAAAATTATATATAACAAAAAAAAGAACCACAATCCACTTCAACACAGAATGCAATTTTCAGATCAAATACTGTAACGGTAGTTTCTCTGTATCGTCATATTCTGACAGATCATTCTAAAACTATGCAGGAAATGTTCCACTTGATCCAATTTATGCATTTTCTTCTACTATTGTTAGTATCTGTAGTAGATTAATAGCTTTACTGGGGAAACAGGACAAAGTTAAAATGCCTAAACACCACATATATTGACATTCATTTTGCATGACAGGCCCATCGCTTTATGTAACACCAGAACTTCCAATAATTCACTCCATCTTTATCTCTTTATGTAATGGCCTTTCTCTCATGGCCACTGCGTACAGTACGACGCTCCATTTTTATTAACCTTTGTCCTGCTCAAGCCGTTTTATGTAACGGCGCTCTGCTTTCTTCCCGAGACTCGCATCCACTTTATATAACGCCGAGCATCCCAGTCTGCAGCCTTCACACAAACATCTACACACAATCTGCACACACATATCTACACACAATCTGCACACACATATCTACACACAGTCTGCACAGACATCTACACACAATCTGCACAAACAAACATCTACACACAATCTGCACAAACATCATCTACACACAATCTGCACAAACATCTACACACAATCTGCACAAACATCTACACACAATCTGCACAAACATCTACACACAATCTGCACAAACATCTACACACAATCTGCACAAACAAACATCTACACACAATCTGCACAAACAAACATCTACACACAATCTGCACAAACAAACATCTACACACAATCTGCACAAACATCTACACACAATCTGCACAAACATCTACACACAATCTGCACACACTTCATCTACACACAATCTGCACAAACAAACATCTCCACACAATGCTCAGGGTGTAATGGAGCCCAGATGTGTCTGAATGACACTAACACATTTAAAGATAATGTTTAAAAACAAAAAGTAAGACAAAGACACTTTAAAGGTGCACTATGTAACTTTTGTGGTGGAGGGTCAGTCACACGTTTGTCTGTGGTGAAGTCTTGTGTGTGACATTTAACAGCTCTACCTTTTATTTATTCAGTTACAGGTGGTTTTACTCCAGAATACCAACAAAAACAGACATTCTGACTGTGAAACATTTCACACAGAGCAATAACATCTTTAAACTGTGCCAGTTTTATTTTTTTTTTAATTTATTAGTATATACAGTGGTACCTCACCTTACGAAATGAATTCGTTCCAGAAGTGGTTTCGTAACGTGAAAAATTCGTAAGTTGAGTAGCTATTTCAATGGAAAAAGCCTGATCCGTTCCAAGGTTGTTTTTTTTTATAGTGTAACTTATTTTTTTTATAGTGTTCCTGACGGGCTAAGAGACTAGACCAGGACTAAAAGAACGTGGAATAAACCAGGTCTGGCCAGAACTAAACCTGGATTGGACCTGTTATTATTATAACATGGCAGTGCCGTTGGAGGAGCGAGTTGCTTTTTGCTCGTGTCTGCGCACCTTGCGCGTTCCGCGCTAGGGCTAAGAGGCCGAGAAAGAAGCTCTTTCAGCGTGAATAAGAGCGGGACGGGGCGGGCTCCGCTTCTATCTGACCTCCAGAGCCGGGGCGCCGACACTGTGAGCTAACAGGCCGAGAAAGGTGCTCTATCGGCGGGCAAGACCGCGGGGTCTCGCTCGGGGCGGGCTCTGCTTCTATGTGACTTCCAGGTCTAGACCAGAACTAAACCAGGTCTAGACCAGAACTAAACCAGGTCTAAACCTGAACTGGACCTGGACTAAACCAGGACCGGACCAGGATTAAATCACCCCGTGCTCGGCCCGCGTGTGCTCGGCCCCGAGGAGGAGGCACGGCCCAGGCGCCGCGGTTCCGTCCCGCAGCCCCGGTGTAGCGCAGCCTTGCGCCGTATGGACGTCGCTTTTTGATCCTTCGATGTCGGCTCTTCCTCTCATTGTGAAGCAGAATTCACCAAGCGTTGGATTGTTCACTCACAAAGGGAACGTGAGCGGGGTTTAGACGGTCGTGAGACAGGTGAGTTTTACCACACTGATGATGTGTTGTTGTGTCTCCCCTCACGCGTTCGGCGCTATATTGAGCCGTGTCCCCCCCATCACGCTTCACTATCAACACATTCCATTGAAATCTATGAAAGTTCGAGTGTTCAAACGAGAGAGAAATGCGAGAGGAACTCCAGTCTGAGAAAAGCGTAGAATGTGTGTGGTGAGATTGAGATTTGTTGTTTTAAAAGTGCTTTATAAATAAAGTTGGATTGGAGATTTCGCGTTTCGTAACTTGAAATTTCATTCGTATCTAGAGACCAAAATTTGACGTGAAGGCGTTTCGTAACTTGAAATTTTCGGTTGTTGGGTCATTCGTAAGGTGAGGTACCACTGTATATATTTTTAATTGCCAAAAAAACCTACCACAACCCATATACAGGCCAAGTTATTACAAAGAAGTACAAAACATCTGCTTTTTCATAGATAAAAGACATTCTCCACCAGTTCTGCCTCTCCTTTCAGTCAGTGTTAAAACTCTGGGCAGTTTAGAGTTTGTGCTGTCAAGAGATCTTTTCTTTATTTTTATTTATTTTATTGGTTTCATTTATTTATTGCTATTTTATGGTTTTGCTCTTATTTGATTTGACTGATTTTATCATTTCAAGACTAGTATGATTAAATCTGAGCCCTTATTTCATTATTATATTATTATTTATTTTTATATACAAGTATTATTATATTATTATTGTTGTAACCCACAAAATGGAAAAAGTGGAAGAAGAGTGTGTCCTGTATAAATATGGTGGAGTGGATTTCACAGTGATAAAAAACTAGAACTGTTGCCATAAAAATTAACAATTCATAATAAACAATTTGATGTTTTTAGGACTCCCTGAAGAGTCGCCGTCACTATGGACACAGTGATGAAGAAGTACTTTATTTTGTTACTTTCACTAAAAGTACAGATACCAGAAATCTACTTTAACATGTAAAAGTATTAAAGTGCCCACTTAAAAATGTACTTAAACAGTAAAAGTGTTTTGTGCAGTTTGAGGTTTTATAAAGCTGCATGTGATTTTGATAAAGATTTATGATCAGTTTTGTTCAACAGAAACAACTGAATCATATTTTTTTGTTTGGTCCAACTACAAATGTGCTAAAAATAACTTAAGTGATCACAAAAAATAATTTTACTTTTCAGTCCAGTTAAAAAATGTAGTGGAATAGAAAGTACAGATACTTTCTCTCAGATGTACAAATGGAGCGAGGAGACAGGGAGCGAGGGCACAGGGAGCGAGGAGACAGGGAGCGAGGAGACAGGGAGCGAGGAGACAGGGAGCGAGGGCACAGGGAGCGAGGGCACAGGGAGCGAGGGCACAGGGAGCGAGGGCACAGGGAGCGAGGGCACAGGGAGCGAGGAGACAGGGAGCGAGGAGACAGGGAGCGAGGAGACAGGGAGCGAGGAGACAGGGAGCGAGGAGACAGGGAGCGAGGGCACAGGGAGCGAGGGCACAGGGAGCGAGGGCACAGGGAGCGAGGGCACAGGGAGCGAGGGCACAGGGAGCGAGGAGACAAGGAGCGAGGAGACAGAGAGCGAGGGCACAGGGAGCGAGGGCACAGGGAGCGAGGGCACAGGGAGCGAGGGCACAGGGAGCGAGGAGACAAGGAGCGAGGAGACAAGGAGCGAGGAGACAAGGAGCGAGGAGACAGAGAGCGAGGGCACAGGGAGCGAGGGCACAGGGAGCGAGGAGACAGGGAGCGAGGGCACAGGGAGCGAGGGCACAGGGAGCGGGGAGAGAGGGAGCGAGGGCACAGGGAGCGAGGGCACAGGGAGCGAGGAGACCGGGAGCGAGGAGACCGGAAGCGAGGAGACCGGAAGCGAGGAGACCGGGAGCGAGGGCACAGGGAGCGAGGAGACAGAGTGCGAGGGCACAGGGAGAGAGGAGACAGGGAGAGAGGAGACAGGGAGCGAGGAGACAGGGAGCGAGGGCACAGGGAGCGAGGGCACAGGGAGCGAGGAGACAGGACAGACGTGCACTGTTGAAAACACTCTTTATGCCAAAGCTCAGAGCAGCAGCACATCATCTTTGCTCTGGGGAAGACACTTGCCCCAGGGGGAGGTGGGGGCAGACGGGGGCAGGACAGGCACTGTTAAAGAACTGTAACAGCACCAAAATCAAATAATAGTAAAGAGTCTGAGGTAAGAAAGTTAGACGCGATAAAGATTTGTATTAGGTGCTGTGAATTCTTTGCAACCAAAAATGTTCTAATTGGGTTTGTAAATATCCCAGTGGAAAACAATCTACATCACACAGTTGGAGGTTCTGGGTTGTGATACACATTTACCCAAAATACAGGCAGGTTGCTGTATATTATTAGTGATATAAAATGAAGTAAAGAGTGAATGGGGAGCCTGCTCACGTTTGGTTTGTTTGGCTGTGCCTGTAGTTCATGTTAGGGGTGTGCAAAATAATCGTCATGACAACGCATCGCAATACTAACTTTCACAATATACTGCATCGATTCTTGATGCCAAAAATCGATTATTATTAATTAATAATTTAATATTTAATATTAATAAATAAATAATGAGTTTTTAAAAAAATAAATCCTATGCACTTTTTTCTTTGTGAAAGGGAATTGTTTGTTATGATGGTAGCTACCTCCAAAATGGCAAATGTTTGAACATCATTTTTTGTTTTAGAAAAAATCCTATGCACTTTTTTTGTTATTGGTTTGGTTTATTTATTTCAGTTCTGAATTGAGTTGCTCAGAGTTCTGTATCAATTGAAGACACTACCCAGATACACAGCCACTGATATTCAGGGATGAAAGTGGCCAATCATGAAAAAAGCGGAAAGTCACGCCCAATAAAGTAAAAATGTACATAAAAGTACAAAAAAACACATTTTATTAACAGGTACTAGTAGTATATATTGGATTTGTTTTTGCTTTGCACTTCGTCTAATCAGAGCGCATTGAGGAGGAGCTTATGCGCGCTCAAAGGCGCAGGTGAAAAAGCGAGGAGCGACGCGTTAAGTGAGGCACGGGCAGGTAGGATGAGGTAGAGGATGTTTTATAAAGTTTAACCTGTGTACACGCAATGGTACACGCTGTTGCGAAAGAGCTGCGCTCACTCGCTCGGTCCGCGGCTCCAGACACGGGCTCACGCGGCCCGCAGTTTAATACGAAGTTTAATACAAGATACACGTACTTATGTTCTGAATACGGGACAATTCTGTTTTTCAAGGGACAGTTGGCGACCCTAAACACAACTATACATATATATACACCCAAAATCTTTCAACGAATTTGCAGATGTAAAAAAAAAATAAAATAAAATAAAAAAATTACCCCGCAGCTGGAAAAAAAGCGGAGATCCGCTAAAAAACTGAACTCTTTCATCCCTGTGATATTTAAGTTATCCTCTTTTTTTTTGTACATTTTCACTGAAGTATGTCGAATATATTGCAATGCATCGCAATAATTCAAGTATCGTGATGCATCGTGATAGTATTGCATCGTGGCATATGAATCGTGATTCGGATTGAATCGTGACTTCTTTGCCAATACCCAGCCCTAGTTCATACAGATGATGCTGAAACACAGAGTTGGAGGCGGGCACTTTGCGTAATGGTATCTGTATGAATGCCCCCCCCCTTCCCGCGCTGTCACATGGGCAGACGGTCTTTGAAGAGCATTTGAACTCACTTCAAAAAAGAAGAAAGAGATTCTCTGAGTGCCTGTGTTTAGCTGCCCACCACACTTGACCGCCGGTACAAACTCACCTCCAATCACGACTTACAACGGTCACTTTATTACAACAGGATCCTACACATACACAGACTTATCTCTCACCATGAACAATCAATGCAAGTATGGATTTAAGCAAAGCCTTCAGGGAAACGGGGCATTTCCAACAAGCCAGTAGCTACTGTGTGATTGTGGGCTGCGGATTAAGCAGTGATTACACAGACCTCTGTGGTCGAAAACATAATGACTCGAGCTCAAAGAGTTCAGTGTGTTAAAGACAATCAACATTTACACTTGAGATCATTAAAACGCTTTTCAGAGTCTGGACTGTTAGGTCGACATTTAAAAAGTTATCATCAACAGACTTGACTAACTCCTAATATTCAGGTAATAGAGAGTTACCTAAAATAGCATTTAAATGCCCCACTTTTTTCCATGTGTGTATTATTTGATGGTGTTGGTTTACAGATCATTTGACAAACAGATGTGTATGTGCACAGGCTGTGCTCAGCCTATTGTTGGGCTGTAAATAGGCCCGGACTGTGACAGGAAGTTGGGATTACAATACTCCCCATGAGCCCCTGTTTATTTTCTGCCTCTTTCGTCACTATTGGCTCTTGTTGGAAACACGCTGGACACAGCAGCTGCCGCTCAGGTGTGCTTCAGCGGCACATGTGTGCGGGTTTGTACTCTGAACAGGAACTCAAACATGCCTCTGTAAAGACGTGGGCCGTGAGGCACAATTAGGGGACGTCACATTCTACGTGAGCTGCGGAGGGTATGTGCTGTGTTTGTGTTTGTGTGTGTGTGTGTGTTTTCATGTTGTGTGTTTGCATACACAGGAGGAGGAACTGGTCCGGGTGTGATTAGGCGCCTCACATGCTCTGTGGGTGCAGGATGATGTGGTGGATGTGCACAGCGCGTGTTCAATCTGCCCACAGGAAATAAAGGCTTCATTCACTCAGGGACAATGACACATACAGCACCAACACGTCCAGCACACGAAGAGAAACAATAGACAGACAATGCGCACAGTGAGCACAGGCATATGACGACACAACGACATGCTTCTCAGGCCCAAAGAGCAGATCTGGACATGGACCTTCAGACCTACAGCCCAGAGGTGAGCACCAGGATGTACGAGCCTGTGTCGTACAGTTGTGGTGATCTAACGAGTATCAGGGTGAGCCACTGTTCGTGTTAGGGCAGGCTGCTGTGGTTGTCTGCTAAAATCACGTTGCAAACAGAGTGGTTTAAGTGTGTGTGAGTGATATATCAAGATATATTTAAATGGTTGAGCTGTGTAGAGGTTTAATGGGCCATACACCAGCAAACATGTGTGGGGCTCCAGTGCTGTATGGAGAGTGCATACAATGGAGCCCTGTGTGTGTGTGTGTGTGTGTGTGTACATGTGCCACGTTGTTAATCTTTCCCAGCTGTGCGTGGCGGTCCCCCTGACCTCTGACCAGCGCGTTAGAGCCAGGCTGATGGCGCACAGGGGCCCACAGGGGCCCACAGTATGATTACCCCCATTAAGTCTGCGCCACCAGACCACTGATTGGCACCAGGTTTTCTCTGATTTGGACCGGATAAGACTAAAGACCAAAGAAAAAAAACTATCATTATTCTATAACTTCAAGACTAATGAAAAAAACAAAAATAAATGTCAGTAACTGGAGTTTAACTTCAGATCTCTGCAAACACGCTGTGAAAGTGATTCTATAGTTACATACTCTGTAAAGGATGTGGTTTGGAGCAGATTTTAGATTTACAAATAGATTTGACTATTTTTTGTGTTAGATGGCACTGAATAACTTATTATTTCTGTTTATGAAATTAAGGTTAAAAGCTACTTGCATTTGTTTCTAAAAATACAAAATACAGCATACAACTGAACTGAGGGCAATACAAGGAAAATAGAATGTCCTACTTACTACCCAGATGCTAAAAATGAAATGATAAATCTAATCATGATACTTAAAATGTATATTTTCCAAGGATTCTTTTTTTTCCCAAAACCTATAAGTTGTACGTTCTCATTCAGTGATGAGGCACTGATTATTAAAGGTCCTTTATTACGCAGCACTGACGATGTGAGCTTTACTGAGCCATTGTAAAAATGTTCCCTCATCAAAAACATGCACTTGTGTTTTGTTTCATTCTCTGGTGTTTGAGTAATCCTTTATTATTCGTCTGTCTACATCTCCAAAGCTCAAAATCTTCTGTCCAACCTTGTGATGTCATGAAGCAGTTGTTAACAGACACTTTTTACCGTTTGTTTTTGCAGAGATCAGCAATTCCAGGGCTAAAATCATCCAAATGATTCTCACGAAAGTCTATGGAGTTTAAGAACACAATGGAGCACTTCCTGTTTCACCAGATGACATCACATGGGGGAACAGAGCGTTTCCTGTTTGTGTGTGCATTAAACGTGTGTGAATGAAACAAAACACAAGTGTGTAGTAACGTGGCTGCTTTAATGATCTAAAGACTCGTATACTGTCCTCCCCGTGCACACACGTGCACACACGTGCGCAGTGGGAGTGGAATCCTCTCGACGTGAGTGGGAATTTCACAGCGTGTGTGGGAGCGGGAGTCCGAGATGACGCATGGACCCCTCAATGGAAGACCAACACACACCAACACACACCGACACACACTGACACACACCGACACACATCAACACACACCAACACACACTGACACACATCAACACACAGCGACACACACCGACACACACTGACACACACCAACACACACTGACACACACCAACACACACCGACACACACCGACACACACTGACACACACTGACACACACCAACACACACCGACACACACCAACACACACCAACACACACCGACACACACCAACACACAGCGACACAATGTGGAACACCCAATGGAGGGAATTTCCAGCATGGGCCAGGCAGACGGGAAAGAATAAGAGGTAAAAATAATACTCAAGTGAAAGACTGTGTGTGTGTGTGTGTCTGTAGTGTGTATGTGTGTGTGTGTGTGTGTATGTGTGTATATACAGTGTGTGTGTGTGTGTGTGTGTGTGTGTGTGTGTGTGTGTGTGTGTGTGTGTGTGTGTCTGTAGTGTGTGTGTGTGTATGTGTGTATATACAGTGTGTGTGTGTGTGTGTGTGTGTGTGTGTGTGTGTGTGTGTGTGTGTGTGTGTGTGTGTCTGTAGTGTGTATGTGTGTGTGTGTGTGTGTCTGTGTGTATATACACACACTAATAACCACACTCTGCCTTTGGTCTTCATTATTCTCAGGCTCCAGGTTTTCTCCATATGAAGGGCAGTATGGTCCATATGGAGAACTGAGCATGTGCTTCATTTACCTCAGAACGTCATTCATCTAAAGAAGTGTAACAGATAATACTCCCTACAACTGTACTACAACTGTACTACAACTGTACTACAACTCACCTTATGTAACAGATAATACTCCCTACAACTGTACAACAACTGTACAACAACTGTACAACAACTGTACTACAACTGTACTACAACTGTACACAACTGTAATACAACTGTACAACAACTCACCTTATGTAACAGATAATACTCCCTACAACTTTACACAACTGTACTACAACTGTACTACAACTGTAATACAACAACTCACCTTATGTAACAGATAATACTCCCTACAACTGTACACAGCTGGTACTGAACATCATATTTGACACTGTATTTTATATTTGACTACTACTTTTCTATTTATATCTGATTGTACATATATATTTATTATCATTATCTTATGTATATAATTGTGTCTGTTTATCTTTGGTTTCTTTTCCATCTATTTTTCTTTTTGTTCTTTTACCCTCTGTTTTATATTGTATATTATATTTGATGAGTGAGCTACTGTACCCAAAACAATTTCCCTTATGGATCAATAAAGTTTGTCTAAGTCTAAGTCTATTTTTATAATATCTGCTTCTACTTCAGTTTTCAGTTTTCATCAGTTTCATTGATTTCTGATCTGTTCCCTTGCCCCACCCTTCTGTCTGTCGCCAAAGAAAAAAACACGGTATGTTTCCTGTCCAACTGTTTTTCTGTCATTACATGTTGTGTATAATTGTCATTGATTGTACTGCACTTTTCATCTCTGTATCTCCGAGTCAGCAGCACACACATGTGCATGGCCCTTCCCCTCGCCGTCTCTATCTCTGTCCTGATTGGTCAGTGGGAAACGAAATTTTGATTTTCTATACGTAGTTGTACATATGGGTTTTCGATAATAAAGCAAACTATGAACTATGAAGTATGAAGTCTAAGTGGGTTCATTCTTGTCAATGTCATCTTTGATTCAACTAGTGCAATTATCTACTGGGTTTAAGATATTTATTTATATGCCAGACAGGTTCGACAGTTAAAAATACTGCATTCATTAAATTATGAATATGTTATTGCTCAAAAATAGTTTAAAAAATATGTATTCTTATTGCCTCTAACTTATCCTGGTGCTGTCACCAGTTTGTCTCCATAGAGATGTACGTGTTTTATGCCATACTGTGGGAGAATGCAGACAAAATTATAAATAATAACATCACCATAGTAACAAAGAGGCAGACCCCCACCAGAAAAGTTCCAGATCTAGGTCAGGACAGCACAGGACATCACGCCATCTACATCTGAAGATTAAGCTGTGGTTTTTGTCTGAACATATTATGACATTCAGATATGCATTTTCTATTTCTGTACACAGATACAGTTTCTTGATATTGCACACAAAATGTAATATAAAAAGTGCATATGATCCGTCCACCGTGGTTATCGAGTGGCTCTTTTTAAAAGTACCTCAGTTCGTGCTGTGTAGTCTCCTTTCCTTGTGACAATTTCAACACTTAAAGGTCCCATGGCATGAAATTTTCACTTTCTGAGGTTTTTTCACGTTAATGTGAGCTCCCCTACCCTGTTAAGCCCCCCCCCATGGTTAAAAGTTGCGAAATGTCTAAACTGAGCATTTGCGATCCTTTTCTGCGTTACAAAAAATCGGAGCTCAAACGGGCGATTTTGAACAAGGCACCTGATTGACGTCAGATCGAAAAAAGAAATGCAAATGCAGTTCCACCCCCGTCTGTCTGTACTCAGCGTCTCTGTAAATCACGCCCAGAGAGTTTGGACTGCGAATGCGCTAGGCAATGCGAAATGCATTTTTTTATTTGCCTGGAGGCACGTCCGAGTGTTTCTAGGCTCGGAAGTCCTTTATCTGAGCCTCTGGACCTTTGAACAGCAGTGGTTTAATTTTATTTTCTGTGGAAATGTGTTTATTTTTCAATGGAACGCTTCAAATCTCTCCCCCCGTGCAAAAACACGGAAATGGATCAGCTGAGAGCTAGAGCGGAGAGTGGAGAGTTTGGCCACGCCCCCACCGTCTACTATAGGCCAGCCCTTTTCTCCTCATTTGCATTCAAGCAACAACGCCCATTATGGAGTGTTCAGAGAGAGAAAAATTACTCTTTCTCATCTTATCTCTGTTTCTCATGCACTGAGTGTTGATTTTGAAGAAGGATTCATTTACAGTATTAGGGAACCATTAAGGAGCCATATAAAAGCATCAAGAAGTACCATGTCATGGGATCTCTAAAGAAACCGGTTTTATTTAGCAGGGACAGTGTAAATGAATCAAAACGTGTGTCCCATCAGCCCGTTTGTGAACTTTGAGAGATCAGAGAGGATCTTTGACATGCAGATAAACTCACATAGCAACACACTTACAGTTTGTGGCTGTGTTTAGATTTCTGGGAACTCCTCTTTTATTATCTCTGGTCTTTGGCTCTGTTACTCAGACAGTCAGTAAGTCGTGCCTAGATGCTACGAATAGCACTTACACTAAATCTCTAATAGGCTCGAGACTCTGACCTGGCCCTGGTGTGGTTAACAAGACCACATTTAGCTACTACAGTGTTAGAAATAGACCGCGCTTTCATGACATTCGTATTCCTAAACATAGCGACCCATAATAAGGAAGTCAGATTTTAATGACATCTCACATATTTCTAGACGACATAAAATAAATCAGATATTTGTAAACCTGGGTAAAAATACAATATCCTAAAAATACAATGAAAACGATTCTGACATTTTTCACATCGGGCACGAGCCGAGGTGCAGCCTGATGTTGATGTCTTATGGCATTTGCATAAGAACACACTATTTTGTGATTATAAGAACAAAACACTGTTAATCCAATCTGATCTGTACTATTACACAATGACCTCTAAGCTCTGCACAGATCTGCAAACTTCTCCCAGCTCCCAGAGCGCTACCAGCATCTGATTAACTGTAGCAGAGCCCTTCCTCATGATTTACACCTAGAGTCGCCGATTACCATAAGCACTTTAAAGATAGTCACCATTACGCACCAAATTGCTGAATTTAAGAGTCACAAGGCTTATGACATTTAAACTGGTGAGATTAAGAGAAGTGCTGCTGCAAATAGGAGCCTCCTGGGACATTACTCTGTGCCACTAATGTGTGCACATATAACTGTACACTTCAGATTTTCTGAATTGAAAGAATAATGTCTGTATTTGTGGTTTATTCATAGCACATGATCCCTAGACTGGAAGCTTAGAGCGCAGTAAGTGCTTATATATAGCTGGTGTTAAGAGTTTGCTGATGGCGCAGAGAGGCTGATGATCTTTAGTTCTTATATACAAGAGGTCATCTTTTTTATAACAGGTAAATCTTTGTCCTCATTTGCTCCCTGTGGCTGTAGGCTTTCCCTCTTTAAGTAAATTGATCAGTGGCTCCTCTAGTTTTTTAAAGTCAACAAAACTAAATGCAAGTAGCTTACCTGATTTGACACACGCGCTGTCGTCAGGGCTTTTACAACAACAGAAGTACATCAATAGTATTGAGGCTTAAGGATTAAAGGCACTTATATGGAGGTGTTTGCTGCTTTATACAGTGTGGGTATTCAACAATCACCCAAACAACAACAGACCAGTGATACTGATGTTAAAATGAGTGAAAGACCTGCTTCATCTGACAAAGTTTAAATAACTGTCAGAAAAATTTGAAAAAAATGCATGATCTTTTAGCCTCAAGAAATGCAAATGTTTTGACCAAAACTTTACAATTCTGAAAAGAAAGAAAGCATTTCGGATTGTTATTCAAATGCTGTATAACTAACATACAGCACAGGCACTTTAATAATAATAATAATAATAATTAATTGCATTTATATAGCGCCTTTCATGACACCCAAAGCGCTTTACAGTTCATTGTTCATTCACTCCACACTTAGTGGTGGTAAGCTACTTTCTGTAGCCACAGCTGCCCTGGGGCAGACTGACGGAAAGCGAGGCTGCCAATCTGCGCCATCAGCCCATCCGACCACCTCCAACACTCACACACACTCCACTTTCATCCTATTCAAATGCTGTATAACTAACATACAGCACAGGCACTTTACATTTAAATCATACTTAAAAAATAAATCAAAACAAATCCTAACTTTAAGAAAGTTTCTTAGGTTCAAAAACAGTTACCATTCGTTCCTCTCACCTGGAATATGTTTTTGTGGAAAGAGACAAATTTGATCCCCTATTTTTGTGTGCCCTTCTGAATAAGTAATGCGGCTGACCTGCAGGTAAACGTGTGGCTCACCTGAGTGCCCTGCTGAGCTTGTCATAGTTCATTTGAGGTTTACACTTCCGAGCTCCCCACAGCCGGGCCACCTCATCTGGGTCTTTGATGACGAACTCGCCGTAGTCTCCCTGCCACGCGATGACGTCGTGGTACTCCTCTTTCCTCAGCAGCTCCAGGATGAAGTGCCACAGCTGAATCTGCCTCGAACCCGGGCTGGACTCCGGCTTGTAGGCCCAGTCCGGGAACGCGAAACCTGCACAACACATGGACATGATGGACATAATTAACAAAGCATTAATACAATCATCCAGTGTACACTACTACTACCAAGCTATAGTAATGAATTTGATTTATACCGATACCGAAACGCCAATGACGTTGGGGCACTTCATTAGGAGGATTTATGTTTTGGGTTTAAAGATGTAGTTTAAATTTTATTCACTCCCGACCCATAATATGTGGTGGTAAGCTTCCATAGCCACAGCTGTCCTACATCTGCCCATCTACAAACAACCTCTCAAACCACTACCAATCCCTGAATACATTCTCTCATATGCAGGGCGGGTTAAATGTCATGCCAAAAGACACAACAACAGTACAGAGCAGGATTGAACTGCAATTCTTCAGGTTTATGAATAAAACAAACGATCTAACCACTGATGACTCTGTATACAGTACACCACCGAAACACAACTCGTGTTATTTTGGAACACAGGTTGAGCTATTTTCATAATTTTTCTTTCAGATCACTTCAGCACAACACTAAAATGACATGCACGTACTTGTGTGTAAGGCTGTCTAGATAATTACTATAATCAATTTATCATTCAATATATGGAAAAAATATCACAGGGCTCCATATTTACTGTGTTAACATTTTCTTTGCAACAGTGGGGAGATTTATTGAATAAGTTAAAGGGACAGTGTGTAAGATTTTTACCCGTTAATTACTGAAATTGAAGATACCCATTCAAAAATACATTGTTTTCCAAGCCTTTTCACTTCCATCATGAAATCAAAGTATTCTTTTGGACTTAGATATAGTCACATAAAAGGGGGATCTTCCCCATGCAGAGGCAGCCATTTTGAATACGAGAGCCGCAGAAGGACATTTGGGCTCCGCCTTCGCCTTCAGCAAGGCTCGTGGTTTTGGGTAAACAACACAAGCATGCTGCCGGATCAGACGTCGTAATGGATCTAACACGTGTTTTGGACTAAATTGTTTTACTGGATTTTATTCGCTGGATCCTTACGGACAAATTGAGAGCAAGTTTATGGTGAAATACAGAGTTTGACCTGTGCAAAGCATTCTAAGGTAAGCTAACCTCGTTTTGTGCTTTTCCGTATTAAAGCCCCATGTGCTCGAGGAGTGATTGTTGAGCAGGGAAATGAATTGCATAATCAAAAAGAGGAGACTGTAAGGTTTCATTTGATGTGTAGAGTGTCATGGTACATGATCGGGAATGTGTGTTTTCATGAGAAAAAAAAAAAAAACGGGGCCGCGTTTAATTTATACAGTAGCGGCGCGCGGCTCGTGCGCGGGTACGAGAGCTGTCCGCGTTACGGCGCGCCCGGGTGACCCTCGAGGTCTGCTGTAGCTAAAACAGAAAGTGCAATAGCACCATCCACCTATGCGCCACGAATCCTACACACTGGGGCTTTAAGATTTGAACTGTGGAAGGTAGAAATCCCTATCTCTAATTATTAGTTCATTCCGGTGTTTTTGGTTGTAGCCCAGGCCTTTTAATAATACTGTATATTTAAAAATGTTTATGGGGCTTTCCTGCTCTGTGTCAGTAACATAAAGTAGTTTCAGGATGATTGTTTATCTCAATATTTCTCTCGAGCAATCTATGATGCTTCAAAATGAGTTACCACGACAGGCCTAGTTGCAAGTGAAGTTCTAAAAGCCTTTAAGCTTCTTCAGTGTAAAGTCTGAACACAAGACTTCATAATGAAACTGAATTGTCTATTGTCAGGTCACCAGCTCACCACAGACGCTGTTCGCAGGAAACGTGCGCACACAAGCGAAACTACACATTTGCCACTGAAACCTGCAGAGTCAGTGAACCTTGTGGAACTTTTACTCAAAAACTGTTCCACCTGTCTTTCCTCCGCAGCTTTCCTCTCATGCACTCACTCTTTCCAACGAGGGGAGTGAAAAAATAACAACATGGCAAGTCATCTCTCCATCGCTCTCTCGGCCCACTGCTCGGAGGAAAGTAAGAAGCACAGATTGTGGGTGTGCACCATTTTTAAATGCTTTAAAATGTGCCACTGAGTCTCCCACTAACATTCTGTCGCCTGGGTGGTCAAAACAACCTGACACATCCGAAGCAGACGTACACGGGATAGTACCGTGTTTACACTGTCTGGAGTTTATTCAGAAAGGCCTTTTTGTGGTTTCAGTCCTCCCTCTTAGAAAACAAAGTGCATTTTTTTTTAAAAAGGGGGAAAATTTTATTAAAATGTTGCTGGAAATTGTTTCACTTTTATAACTGAACTTTTACTTTTGTCTATTATCTACGATGGCTGTCACATTTAACCCGATTTAAGTGGCAGTAGCAAACTGTACTGTCATTGTACTTTCATTTACACAGTTTCTTATATTAAACTGCATAGTATAATATATACATGTTTAGCCATATTCATTTTAATTTTTTTAAATATATGATATATTCTGGTCTATGTTATGTTTCCTCATCACAAACATAACTGGAGTTGTGTTTCATTTCCTTCACACATGAACACACATAAATCCTGCATATTTCAGAGTTCTTTTCTCAAACAGAAAACACTGTTCCACCTTGTGATGTCATGTGATACTACAGGAAGTGCTTCGCTGTGTTTTTAAACTCCATATGGATGATTTCAGCCATGGAATTGCCAGTCTCTACTAACCAAAAAGGTCAAATGTAGCCGTTAACCCCTTCATGACATCACAAGGTGGAACAGAGCATTTAGAGCTTTGGAGATGTACACAGACTGTAATAATAAAGGATTACACAAACGTGCGAACGAAAGAAAACACAACTCTAGGTATGTTTTTGATGAGGTAAGAACATTAGAACATGGCTGAAGCTCAATTTGGTGTAATATCGGACACAAAAGAGAGTTTAAACTAAAAAGTTTGTGATAATATGAGTACATCTTTAGTACTTCACAACACTGTAAATTGTAGTTGTCTGTGTGTTGTTTTAATCTCCCACTTTAGAATGCCATGGAAAGACACACAGTGAGCGGCGAGCCTGTGTTTGCAGTGTGTTTAAGTACTCAGCATGCAAA
This sequence comes from Paratrypauchen microcephalus, assembly GCA_036785185.1. Lineage (NCBI taxonomy): Eukaryota > Metazoa > Chordata > Actinopteri > Gobiiformes > Gobiidae > Paratrypauchen > Paratrypauchen microcephalus. The sequence goes on from JAVJIX010000136.1 coordinate 1,142,924, forward strand.
CGGCAACAGAGGAAATGAGACAGGAGTCTGGGCTGGAGATGGAGAAACAAACGAGCTCGAATCATCAGATTATAGATGCGCAGCCTGAAGCGCAGATAGCCCTGATAATCTGCTGTTCTGGCCCGCTCACACTATTTAGTCACTGTTGCATAACACTAATTAATGTTGAGAGCACATCTGCCAGATCCCAGGACGTACCACTGCTGTCGTCTGCCAGCGTGTGGAGGAGCTTCTGATACTGCACTCCCAAAAGTGCACTATTTTGTATATTGACAAAAGTACAGATGCTAAAACTAGTACTGAAGTATTAGAACAAATGTCAATACAAAGAAAAAAGGTGCACTATGTAACTTTTCAGGTGGGGCCCTGCCACTTGCTTGTCTCCATGAAGATGTTTTAATTTGCCCTGAATGTTGCTATGGCAATTCTACATATTTATTTTACAGGCTCTTTGCTGTTCTTATTGTCACTCTACATAGATCTGACCTGTAACTTGGCCTGGTGCCTACGCCCAGTTGTTTCCATGGAGATAGATATGTTTAATACCATACTGTGGAGCATTCTACGCAAAGCAACATGTTCATGAAGTCAGGTGAAAAAGTGACAGTGTAAAACTTTAAAACAAACAAAATGTTTAGGAAACAAAGGAAGAAAAGTTACACAGAATGTATATTTTAGTAAAAGGTTGGATTTGAGAACATAATATCAGCAGTTATTTCCTACTTGTGCATGAATTATTTTTCTTTCTTTCTTTCTTTTTTGTGTGTCAGCCTCTGTAGGTAGTAAATAAAAGCTACAGCATTGGCTCACTCACAATCTTGCACTTCCTTCTTATCTTACGCCCTTTTCCTCCTCCTCTCTCTCCTTTAAACATCCAAACAAACACTCATTGACCTATCAAGGCGCGAGTGAGCGGCGATTACAGTGGAACAGACTGGGGGCTAGCATAAACACAAGGCAAACCACAGGCCTCGTAGAGAAACACACACTCCGACTACAGAGACAGCACACTCTTTCCAAGCACAGTAAAACAGGCCTTTTTCAGACCACTCATGTGTGTCGAGTCCAGTCAAGAGGGGCCTAAACAAACCCACTGTGGTTGTAGACAAATAAAGCTGTGGTGATGGGAACTTTAACATTGGCCCTCAGGTGCTCAACAAGTGCAGCTGCTTCACTATAGCCTGGGCTAATGAGGGTATGGGCTTTAAAGGAAAATTAACGTTTTTTTTTACAATCTGAGCCTTCTTTCGGCAATAAAACAAGTAGTTTTACTCACCCATAGCAGTTTGGTGTCAATTGGAGCAGTATCGCAGAACTTATGTTGAGCCGTTCTGTTCTACTAATGATCCCGTATCCGTTAGCGTGAGTGCTCGGGGCACTGATTTGCGGTGTCCAAATAACACAAACTTTAGCACTTTTCAAATCACAGAAGATCGCTGTGTCAGGGTAGACCTTTAGTGGATTCCAAAACGGCCTGAAACCCGATATCGCAACAGAAAAGTAAAGTTCAGAGCGGTGTTAGCTTCTTTCGGACTAGCGGTGTTTACAAAACAGCTGAGTTCACGCATGCGCACTGTCCTCTCTGATGACGTCATCAAATGAAACTATAGCTGCATATCGGGTTTCAGGCCGTTTTGGAATCCACTAAAAGTCTACCCTGACACAGCGATCTTCTGTGATTTGAAAAGTGCTAAAGTTTGTGTTATTTGGAGAGCGCAAAGTAATGCCCCGAGCATATGATACGAGCACCATGTTAACGGATACGGGATCATTAGTAGAACAGAACGGCTACAACATAAGTTCTGCGATACTGCTCCAATTGACACCAAACTGCTATGGGTGAGTAAAACTACTTGTTTTATTGCCGAAAGAAGGCTCAGATTGTTAAAAAAAAACGTTACTTTTCCTTTAAAATACAGCAACAGAATCAATGAATAAACAAATACAGAGAAGACTAAGGCTTTTTAGTCTAACAAAAGATGGTAAAGATGGGGACTGCATTAAAAAGCATAAAAATAAGAAAACTTTTCAAAAGAAAAACATTATGTGCATATATGTGCTGATTACAGTTTGATTTAGGAGTGCATCAGGTTTTTATGTAATAGAGTTACAGCCCCAGTACAGATTATGAAAGTAACTCCACTGTCTGTGCAAACCAGGAAGTGCTCTGTTAGCATACTAGCATTACCATGATGGCAAAACTGATCTGGCCGGAAAGTTGTTAAAAACTATTACATCCGCTGCACCAATGCAAACCGTTCAAATGAACTTTAAGACTTTTAAGACTTGAATTAATTAAGGGATTAATATAAAGTTTTCATAACACAACCCTCAAACAGGAAATAGAAGCACTTACACACACTTTCAAGGCAAGTACGGCAATACGAGCGTGCGGTGCGTGTAACCTCCTTCATGTGCTCAATACATATGTAATGATCTCTTTGACTTTCACGGAGGTCACACACACATCATATTTCAGCTCGCCGAGTGAAACAGATCCGGGGCTAAAGACCTGCGGTGTGACCGTGGTGTGAGAACAGAGACAGGGGCACATTCTCTGTCATCATCAGCTGATTCCCTGCTCCTCCTGATTACCACAGCGACAGGTGCGAGCGTTTGTGCTGGCTGAGGCCGACTTAGCGAGGCTTGTCAGTTTACCTGTCAGCTCGTTACATCAAAGGCTGGAGTGATGCGGGGCCGCCGGACGACTTTAGGATGAAGCGGCGGGAGTCCTGTTGTGTGTGGATGTGTGTGTGCTTCAGAGGGGATTATGTTCAGAGGAATGCCAAGAGCAAGAACAGGTGTCTTTGTCCTTCTTTGTGGCACAGCCCGACCACGCTGAGCAGCTCTCAGTCGCCAGGGATCAGCCGGCGTTTCGTCAGCTCTCAATACCACCAGGCGAAATCTTTCAGAGTCAAGATAAAATTTCTAACATGCTATGAATTCTGGAGAGGCTAAATAGCTGGATAATAGAGGCACTCCAACAATTCACTAGAAGAAAAGTTTTGATTTGTGACACACTTGAATTTTATCACTAAAAAAGACATTTCATTTAAGTGTTTTTGTTAATAAAATGTAACTTTTTGGTTGAGGGTAAGACATTAAACAGCTCTGCCTTACCTTTATTAAATTACAGGTGGTTTTATAGCTAGAAAAACTGCCATTCTTACAAAGTGGAGATGCCTCTCCACAGATCTGATATACAACTATATAACTTGGTCTGGTTTGCTCACCATAATGATAGAAAAGGTTTAATACCAGACTATGAAACCTTCCAGACAAAGCAATAACGTCTCCATGGAGAAAAGCATTTGACGGACCCTCCACTAGGAAAGTTACACAAAGCAATTTTTAAACCATTTAAATTTGAATCAGCTGGGATTTTAAAGGAGAATTAACGTTTTTTACAATCTGAGGTGGCCTCCAATCCGAGATTTATCCATAATTTACAGCTTTGCGTTTCATGTTTGGGTCTGGAGAGCTGAGAGCGAAATCAGCTGTGACTCCGCACATGCGCACTGTCCTCCTCATCTACTCGAAACTATGGATAAATCTCGGATTAGAGGCACTTTTGACTCAAACGAAAGTGTAGACTAAGACTATGATTTGAAAAGTGCTAAAGTTTGTGTTATCTGGAGACTGCAAACATGTGCCCCGAGAACTCACGTTACAGATATCGCTAAACTAAAACATCTCCGGAAGTGCTCCAAATGACACCAAAGTGCTATGGGTGAGTAAAACAACTTGTTTTATTACTGAAATAAGGCTCAGATTGTAAAAAACGTTAATTCTCCTTTAAGAGCCCTGCAGCTGCCCCAAAGTTTAACCAACTATACAGACAATCTGAGCTACTAACACAGTAAAAGCCCAAGTCATTTGCTACATATTCATGCAATAACGTTTGTCCACTTTTAACATGGAATGTGATGTGTGTGACATTATGCCCCTATGATGAAGTAGCAGCTGAATAAAAGCAGTGAGTTTGACCTAACCCCCCACTCCATACTTAACCTCTGTGACCTGGACTCTCCCTCGCTCTGGCTCCTCTCCTCCCTCCCAGGGGTGACACCAGATAGCCATTACAGCATGTGCGCACACACTCGCATCAATAATGCAGAGGCCGGTGTAGGATAGGGGTGTGCCTATAATCTCTGCCCTGGGACGGCGGAGAGAGTGCTTCCACGAAGGGAGAGAGAGGGTAAGAGAAAGAGGGGTGAGGAGGAGCTGGGACAAGTGAGGGGCAGGTGGTAGAAAGTGATGCAAGGGGGGCAGAGTAGTGAAAGAGAAGACGGCGAGATGAGAAAAAGAGAAAAAAGACCTGGGGGGTGGAGAGTGGGAAGAGAAGGAGACAATGGCGGAGGAGAAGAAGGAGCAGGAGAGGGTGGAGGGGGGATTAGGGAGCGATGAGATCATAGCTCGTCTGGTAGTCTGTTGTCATACTGCTCGGATTGCTTATAACCCCCCCCAGCCCCTTCCTCCCCCTCCTCCTCAGAGTGCGGATGCCTCTTTTCCTTTGGCAGGCCCCTAAAACACTTCCAACACTGCTGCTATTCCAGTTATGTGCTGCGCCGAGCACCACGGCAACAATGACCTCGGCCCTTTCACGGCAAAGGAGAGGCAGCCCACGGGGAGCAGAAGTGAGACGAGAGGAGACCACAAAACACTCGAGATCCGGCGCTGAACTGTGAAGAAGCACACTAGCAAAGTCCCGATCACACACGAGGTTTGTAAGTTGAGCTGACAGGAGTTTCCTTGTGAAATAGGAATGGCCCACTTCAAGTTCATGCCAGGATAATATTAGCCACGGACACCAACCAAACTGTTTGGTGATTAAAAAGGTCCATATTGCATTATTTTCTGATCTACGTTTTGTTTTGTCTCATTCAAACATGTTGAGCACAAATTCCTTCTCTCAAAACTTGTTTCACTTTGTAATGTTCATGTGGTAATACAGGAAGAGCTCTGCGGTGGTTTTTAAATGCCATAAAGCTTTACTTACAATCAACTGGAGAATTTTAGCCCTGGAATTGCCAATCCATACCAAACAAAAGGCAACAGGTAGGTGTTAACTAGAAAAGCACCACTACATGACAAAAAACAACAAACAAAGGAAATAGGGATGGGCATAATTAATCAATTAACCGATAATTGATCATTAAGAATTCACCGAGCAAGTTCATTTTTGTCGACAAAAAAAAAACAAAAAAAAAACAATCGCCTCAGTTGGCGCGCCTCAGTTGGCGCGCCTCAGTTGATATATGCGAGCTTTCGTAGGTCAATCGCCAAAACATGAAGAGGTCGCGGCAAAGTGTTGTGTGGGACCACTTTAATTTAGAAAATGACCAAGCGGACTGCAAGCACTGCAATGCAGCATACAAATATACCTCATCGACAACACAAATGATTTATCATTTGAACACCGCGCATCCAAGTCTGTTAAAAGAAGGTGGCGGCGGTTCATCATCTCTATCACAGGCTAGCCTGGACTCGGTGCTAGCACGGACCGGGAGGAGCTGCAGTGCTCAACGAGCAGAGAAGGTCACCGAACTGATAGCGAAGATGATCGAAACAGACATGTTCCCCATCAGTGCTGTGGAGGGCAAAGGTTTTCACGACTTAATATATTGCTGCAGATATGGCTGGGTTGTGTGGAGGAGGTAGGACAGAGACAGTGGGCTAGCAGCGGTTAGCTTGGATCCCAAAGCGGCTAACTCCGAGCGCGCTAGCAGAGGCTGCAGGATGCATGTCGCCTCGCTTTAATTCACCTCTACGCATGTTGATTTGCAGATTTACTTTCCCGTGGAGAAGCGTCTGTTCCCACAGCCTCGTTAGACATAGTAAAAGCGGACACACTTGAGTGAATGGTTGTTGTCTTTTTAATACAAAATATGTTAACGATTAACCGATTATTACTCAATAATTCTCCCAACGATCGACGAAGAAAACTTCACCGAATTCCCATCCCTAAAAAGGAAACAATAGGGCAGCAGGTCAGGTCCAGGTTTGAATGGGTAAGCTAAACTAGACGCCAGAGAGAAACTGAAAAAACAAAAGACAGAAACTCAAAACAAAGAGGTGGGATAGTTTCAGAATAATTTCAGTGTAGTTAGCTCCTCCCTGCAGCGAGATATAAGCAGTGCCCATCAGCACTCTAACCAGAACTGACGAAGTAACTTGGCTGAGCTGCGAAACGTTTTCAAACAAATAAACTTTGTCAAGTTGACAAACTGAATTTCTCCTTTTACCATGGATTCTACCTGAACGACTGAGGGATTCTTCACACCACTACATGACATCACAAGGTGGAACAGAGCATTTTGAGACAGCGAGTAATAAAAGATTACTCAAACGTGTGAATGAAACAAAACACATCTCCAGGTCTGTGTGAGGCAGGAACATCATAGTAACATGGCTTAAAGCACAAAGACTCAATTTTGTATAATGTGGAACCTTTAACAACAGTTTAAAGTACATTTTGTGTGCACTTTATGAAGAGAAGAACCAACATTCTACGTACTCGCCGTTTACTAAACTTCAAAACACTATTATTATCTAGTATTGTTTAGGCTGCATCAGAAAGCTTTTGTTTCCTTGGTTTCAAATGCTGTTTTCTATTCTTGGAGCTTTGAGTAAATTGGGCGGTTTAAGCTCACGACTTTGCATTGAAAAGTTTGCAGCGTGACACACATATCGACTTTGGATGCGCTCCACCTCCATCATCGCTCTCCAATGAGGGGGCGGTGTGGAGGTTGTTGAGTTCTTGTTTACCAACAAATCTTACATTTCATCGAGGTTCATTTTGAATTCTTTTCATTCTGCTTGACTGAAAACTATTCAGATATAGATCAACTACATGCTCATTTAAACAAGTATCAATACTACAAAAGCCCCATTCACAGGACAAAAATAAACATTTCCTGAACAACTTTAGAACTTTAGACAAGTATACGCACAGGGACCACTCTGGACGACTACTGGATTACACCAGTGCTTCTCAAATAGTGGGTGTGATGCCAGGGGGGCGCGCCGTGATGCCAGGAGGGGCGGGGTGATGCCAGGGGGGCACGTGTGACCCTGGGAAACATGCTTTTTTTCCGTACTGTACTAGAACTAAGTGTAGTTGCACATCCACAACAGTAGTTGGCAGTGGCGCTCTCATTGTCGCTCTGGGGCAGGGGGCGCCAATCTTAAATACGCGATATACAGAACAGACTCATCATCAGCAGAACATCCTCTGTCACAGAAAAAACACGTATATTCCACTGAGTCATGTCCTTTAATCCGACAGAAGCTGACGCATCAGCGGCACAAGGACAGAGCGTTTTTTCCCCCCAGTGCTTTTAGTTTATACAAATGAGCCATGTGGTTTAAGTTTCGTTTCTGTAAAACGTAAACAAATGTGCACAAATCTGCATTAAAAACACATTAATATTTGAGTCCTCAGTGCAAAAAGACAGTGTCTTTGTTGGAAGTTTCTTTTTTTGTTTTTAATGTTAATAAAGGATACCTTGTTATGCAGAGGTGCACTAATAACAATTTTCTAGACAAATAATAATATTTATACTCGCGCACAGGGAGGCGGGCATGAAAGTTTTTCTTCTTTCTTGGGGAGGGCGTCACAGAAAATAATTGAGAAGCACTGGCTTACATAGATATAACTCCACATGGCACTATACAGAAAGTTTATGATTTAAAGGAACACTGTGTAACTTTTTAGGGGGAGAATAAGTCATCTGCTTGCCTGAAATGTTCCACAGTATTGCATTAAACTTATTCACTTACAGGGGATTTTATAGTCTTGAAAAACATGCAGTTAGAGCATGAGTCACTTCTCCACAGATCTGAACTGTAACTTGGCCCAGTAGTGTTATACTATGTGACATTTCAGCAACAGCGTTTCCATGGAGGCAAGCACCTTCCACCAGAAAAGTTACAAAGTGCACCTTTAAATGTTGAAAATGTCTAAAATCTATTTTTTAAAGAAAGCTTTTTCCTCTCCATCACGGTATCTAAATCGGAGTATCGAGTCAATACTTTAGTGTCGAAGTCGAGTTTGAAATGTTAGTATCATGACAGCGCTGCACTTGTCACAGTACTCTTGTGTGGTGGACTGGTAGTAAGGCACATATTGCTTTTTCCAGAAGACAGTCGGGATGATTAAGCAGATGAGTGACAAATGAGATAAGCATAAGAAGAGAACATCAGCAAATATACCCCAGCGCTGTGCCAACTTAACAGACTGCAGACTCAGAGGTTTCACGGCGGGACTCAGACCTCAGAGCGACCATTAGCTGCACTTGGCCGACGGCGTTTACCTAATTCAGCCCCTGCCAACGCTGGAAGTGGAAAACGCACATCTCAAACAGGGTGAGGTCATGGCGCTCTCTGTAAAGTATACACAGCGTGCCTTTAGCGTACTTGTACACAGGTATACGCAGATCTGGCTAAGTGAAACTGCCCCTAGCACCGACGGGGAGAACACAGGAGGCAAGAAACTCAAGACTGGAGGAGGAGGAGGGACACAATAAGACTCGCCTGGGGTGAGACGAGGAAAGTAAGAGTGAGAGGAGAGGGATAGAAGAGACAAAAAAGGGTGGGTTGGCAACAGGAGGAGGGGGGTAACTAGAGCTCTTCAAGTCCCAAAGTGTCTGGACTCTTCCCACAAAGTCCATTAAAAATTCATGAGGGAGATACGAGCGAGGCTGAGTACAGACTGGGGGACAGACTGGGGGACCGCACAAAGACACAAGTTCCAGGTTAATGCAAAGTTTACTTTACCTGCGTTAACTGAATTGTGTTTTAATGTGCCATGCTGGGCTGTGTTATCGTTTTATGATTTTATATTGCTTGATTTTATCGGAAAGCACTTTGGTCACCTTGAGTGTTGTTAACGGCTCTATAAATAACATTTTATCGATTGAATGATTGATGCTGTACTGAGAAATGTCAAACTAAGTTTTTGCTTCTTGATCAAACTTTTTTAAAAATTTCTTATTATTATCCCAAATCCCAACAATAGTGACTATGTAGCCCTGAAACTGAACTCTCCTAACCAACGGGTGTGTCTCAAATATACCAGTATCTGACATTTTAAATGACGTGGCAACAACAAAAGAGGGCAATAAAGTTAGACTTGAAAGCATTTCTTTTACCTGCATTGATCAAGCCTGTTCCACAACTTTCGTCTTTTCATCCCACAATACGGCGGCAAGCTTGGAAGGCAATAACTTTGGACAATAAAAATACTTAAAGCTGTTGCTAATAATCCAGATGGAGCTAATTTTTCTTCAAAGTCTTGTTCTCAGTGAAGGTGCCGGGAATGTTTATGCAGCGTTATGCACCTGGACGCCACAAGGGGTTAAACACACACTATAAAAGAAGTGTGCGCTTCGGAAGGGTTCTCGACTATTCTTGGTGGTCGCCATGGTCTACACTACACAATCTATAGGCTCCGACCAACTGCCACACTGCCACAGAGCCGAAGCATATAGAGCAGAGGAGAATGTGCACTTTGTGATACTGAAGGGGCCAAAAATAGTCCAACACACAGAGAGACGAGAGGATAATTGTTCAGATGAATATGTTCCAGTGAAGAAAGGAAAAAAGAAAATGAGTTGAAGGAAGTGTTGAGAAGGTCACAAGTGGAACATGACATAACCACATAAAGTGTGTCCCCTGTGTGCTCTGGACATCTCCTCTTTCAATGAACTGAATGTGTGAGTCTTCTTGGAAATGGCGAGCGGCAGGAGCAGCGGACGGGAATGAAGACACACAGGTCCACAGGGATCTTCTGAACAAGATCAGTTCACAAGGTTGGTTAGAGGATAAATGGTTACAAACACATAACATAACCATTTGGTTCAGTTTCTTACCTGCTTCAGGTAAATATGTTTTACTAAAATGTTTTCAGTCAATGCCATTTAGTCTAAATGTTGTTTATTATTAAAGCTCCTTTATTACACAAAATTGACTCTCATGAGCTTTTAGCATGTTATAATGGCCGTTTCCCAATTCAGTGACGGCACGCTTGTGAGTGTGCCGTCGGTCTGTCGTCGAGACGGCGCACACTCGCTCTGTCCTTAGTGCACTACGTTTCTCACATGGCCGCCTGCGAAATTGAACAGGTCCCGCCTCAGCTCAATGAGCTGGGTGGTCTGCTCCTTGTTCCCTAAAGACAAAAATATTATACTATTGCGACTAGTAATACTTGGAATTGGGACATGGCCAATGTTCCCCCTAATTTTTAATGTGTCTGAGCAAACACACTAACTCCACATCCGAAATGAACCCCCCCCCCGCCCCGCGCGGCTCGCACTTTGCAGATATAAAAAAATGCCCCCGCGGCTGAATAAAAAGCTCTTTCATCCCTGATTTACAGTGCGCTGCACAAGTTTTCTTGTGCGCTGAGAATGTGCGAACAGTGCGCAGCTTAGAGTAAACGCTGGACATGGCGATACTGTAGAATATCCAGCATTACAACAGCAAAGGAAATATAGAAGTGTAAGGGGAAAAGCATGTGAACGGTAATACAGGTGCCGTGAACTATGCCGTTACGGCCACCGTCACACATGTTTAGCGTAGTTTATGAAGAGTTTCATGTAGCATAGTTGTAGGTGAGGAGAACCAGTACGTATATTTTATAGTGACGTCGCAACTCTCACTTGTGGATGTCGCTGGCGAGTCGGTCTTTGTAGTCCCGCGCTGTGCATGCTGGGGCTTTTAAGTGTGCGGTGCGTGCATGTTTGCACACTTGGTCCACGCCCCGATTTCCATGGAAACGACGGCGCCGTTCAGAGCTCGTCTTGACGGTGCAGGTGGAAAAAAACGAATGGAACGGCCCTTGTCGCGCCGGATATGACGCATATCCCGTTCCAAGGACGCTAACAAGCGTGCCGTCGCTGAATTGGGAAACGGCCCTCGTGTTTTGTTTCAGTCACACACGTTTAATCCTTTATTATTAGTGTGTCTACATCTCTACACACAATGTTCTTCCACATTTTGATGACTTCAAACATCAGTTTTCAAGTTAGCAGCTACATTTTACCTTTAGCTCAATAGAGATTTGGATAAGTTCAAGGCTGAACTTATTCAAACAATTCTAGTGAAGGTGTAGTGAGTTTAAAAACACAGTGGAGTCTTTTTGTTTGAGAGAACTCAGCCTAAATATGCTGGGAATGAAACACAAACTCTGTTTAGGCACATGTTACATAAACAGTTTTCTTTATACAAAAGGTGATGTTAAAAGTGTCATTCATGTTATTCCGATGTTCTTTAAAGGTCCCATGGCATGAAATTTTCACTTTCTGAGGTTTTTGAACGTTAATGTGAGCTCCCCTACCCTGTTTAGGACATTTGCGGTCCTTTTCTGCGTTAGAAAAAAACACAGCTCAAACGGGCGATTCTGAACAAGGAAACTATGTGATGTCACATCGAAAAATGCAGCTCCACCCCCCGTCTGGATGTCTACCCACCGTCTCTGTAAATCACGCCCAGAGAGTTTGGACTGCGAATGCGCTAGGCAATGCGAAATGCGTTTTTTTATTTGCCTGGAGGCACGTGCGAGTGTTTCTAGGCTCGGAAGTCCTTTATCTGAGCCTGTGGACATCTGAAACAGCAGTGGTTTAATTTTATTTTCTGTGAAAATGTGTTTTTTTCATTGAAACGCCTCTCCTTTCTTCCTCCGCTCTTAAAACATGGAAGTGGGGCCAGCACACGCAGCGCAGCGCTAAAACAAGGAACCAGCGGCACATTTGGCCCCCCCACCAGCAGCTCTGACCCATCTCTGTCCTCATTTGCATTCAAGCAACAAGGCCCAGAATGAGTTGTTCAGAGAGAGATTTTCTGACTCTGACTCTGTACATGTGTCTTTCTCATGCACTGAGTGTTGATTTTGAAGAAGGATTCATTTACAGTATTAGGGAACCATTAAGGAGCCATATAAAAGCATCAAGAAGTACCATGTCATGGGACCTTTAATCTTTGAGTAACTTGCCACATTTACAAATCGACCTAAACAATAGAGATTGCAGATAAGGCCTCAGTAAACATGTGTGTGAATTAATAATGTATCACTTAGGAGACACTTGTTTCTGGAGTTGATTTTTGGATCAGAAAACCCATGGGTCGCCTCATTAAACACCTGGGGTGACTAAATCCACCAGCAGCGCTGTAACTACCAACACTGGCCTCTTCACATGGGAGCGCTAAGAAAAGACAAACACACTGACACAGTGGCTTTAGGGTTTTCACAGGGGAAGTGAAAGGGGCAAAAGTCACCACATTGTCCACATTAGCGCCCTCATGTACCACACCTGATGTCCTCTTTCAGGTGGGCAGGAGACTGAACTTTATCACACTCATAAACAAACCGTCTGGATGAGGAGCCAGAGTTCCCCGGAGGGCATTATGAAGAGCAGAATAATATTGTGTCAGCAGAGCTCTCAGGGTGATGGGAGGTATATTTACCCTCACCAAAGTTACGCCTGGTCCCGGGATACTTCCCTCCCATTGGACTATTCTGTCAGACTATAAACTGGTAGAAAAAAAAACAAAACAATCAAGCTTTTCTGCCACAGACATTCTTATGATCCTTGTCCACAGCACAAGTCCCACCCTCACCCGTACAGTTAAAAGTGAAAAAAGAGTTTTATTATTGTTTTTATTTCGCAAAAGAAAAACAAGGCCATCTTAGTGAGAATTTCTTTTATAACCAAATAACTTGTGAGATTATACATCTTTTCTATCCACGCCGTTCTATTTAAACACACACATGTGTAGCACTTAAGCTGAATGATTTCTGTCCAGTAACTGTTGAAACCTGTGTGGAGCTAGCACTAGCGTGCTATAGGCCACAGGCGCCTCTCTTCTTCTCCTGCAGCTCACAGACTGCCGTTAATGTACTTCAGCAGCCTAACACTCAACAGAGAGCTGCCAGTTGACCTCTGGTTCAAAAGCACAGTGCCTACACTCACTACAGCCTGCCAGAGCGCGGTGCCCACTTTTATAAAAGCTAATAATAAAACAGCAATGAAATAAAGGGTTTGTTTTGGAAATGAGCTTTAGAGGATCATCCAGTGAAGTGTACTGTTGTGTAGTCATCCTACCCATGCAGTGACCTCTGGCTCAGGAACTCAAGCCAAAATGAAGTGTTTATGAGGTCAAGGGGGCATGGGGTGACTTTGTCACAGCAGAGTAAATGAGGCCTTGTTTAAATTTGTAAATATGTGCGTGTGCATTAGTTAAACTGAGAGGTGGCACCTTTGGGAGGTGGTTTCCTGGAATGTGCCACTACAGCGGGACAGGAAGCCAGCAACTGTTCTGCACCACAACAACAGATCTGTTTCCTGTGAGCGCGTCCATGCATATCACCTCTGATAGAGACTCGTAATCTCTCCTCACACACACACAAATCTGAGAGAAATCAAACATTATTTACGAGAACAGGAAACACAAAACCAGAAGTGAGATAAAATGTTCAACATAATCTACTTGTGTGTGCACAGTTCACACACTATTAATAGTGACAAAGGAACTCTCCTGTCACACCTACACACTAATAATGAACAACAAAGTGGATGTTTGGAATTTAGGAAGTGCAAAGACGAGCAGGTTTACGAAGCCGAGCCCTTTTGTCATTAGTCATTCCGTGTCAGCCGCAGGTCCCATGCTGGTTTCTCATGCTGTCTATGAACTCATGTCGGCAGAAGTGCGGCCGGTGCGTGTGCCAGCCAGAGGACAGAATGTCTAAGTTTGAAGAAAGAGAAAAGTGTCTGAGGCACATGTGGAGCTTGTACTGGTGAAAAGATTAAGAGAACCAGAAAAACAAGCTGACAATGAGGGCTCTGGACTAAAACAGCCTGTGTGAGTCTTTATTTATGTGTGTAGTGTGCGTCAGTGCTGACTCAGAGCGCAAACGTGTTTGTAATTCAGCCTTCACAACGCAAACTCTCCCCCATTCTCCTGCCTTTCTCTCTCACTCGCCCGCTCACACTGTCTCCTAGCAACCAGACACTTAAGGCCTAAAAATAACCCCCCAGAAAAATGAACAGAACAAAAAATAAAAGCATAAAACTGCAATTAATCCTCAAAGCTGGGTCACGGACGCCAATATGGACAATGTTTGTGAAAAGAAGGAGGACAGATTTACAGAGGAAAAGTGGGAGGATCCGCCAGCAACAGGTAGAAGAGAGGAGTCAGTCTGCACTACATGAACGAGTGTGTGTGTGTGTGTGTCCAGTAACCTTGGATGGGTAAAAGATTTCTTCACCCTTTGCACAACAGCCACAGACTTTTGAACCAAGTAATTGTTCAGTGTTGTGGTCTCTCTCCAGCCCATCGTATGAAACAATGTTATGAAAAGGCGACCGAGTCACGAGCGCTGCATGGGTAAAGACTGCTGAGGAGCGTCTGAAGCACATTCCAAACTGGATTAACATTCTCACTGAGGCGGGCAGTGAGAGACGCACAGACACCTGATCTCTGCTCCAGACTGGAAAAGACACAATTAAGTGAGGGAAGAATTCAATCAGACTTCACAGGAATAATGCTGATACTGGAGCTGCCAAGATGTGCAAAACTGACTGAGCTTCAAATTTACTGCTCACTTAGCTTGTCTGATTATAGGTTATATAACCTATACAACTATAGGTTATATACATTTACTAACTCTTCCATAAGCAGCCCCACTGCAATTAAAGATCTGCACAAACAGCTCTGATCAGTTCCTTGATAATTAACCACTAATCTGAGATGTAATGATCGTTCCCTCTGAATGCTGCATGACCACCCTCAGCAAAAAAAGTTCAGAGCTCAAAAGCCACACCACTTTTTTTTTCCCGCTCACTGAGGATGCATGCCTTCACTGTACTCTAAGAAAAGGGAAACTTTTGTCTTTCTTGATATATATAAAAAACAACAAACTAAATATCTCTTTACTACTCTACAGTATCTATTGCGTTTTGGTTTGAAGTGGCGCTGGTGCACTGTTAGTATGCTAGTTGTTAGCCTCTGAAACATGCTTATAAACGTTTGCTTAAACCATAGAAAAGTGAGGAATAACTCTGGACTGCTGTAAACCTCTGTAAACCTTTTGTTTTTCACTTTTTAAGACCGTGCCTTTATTGTTGGGGAAGCAGTCGCTCAGATGGTATAGTGTAGTATAGTATAGTGTAGTACAGTATAGTGCAGTATAGTATAGTATAGTGTAGTATAGTGTAGTACAGTATAGTGCAGTATAGTATAGTATAGTGTAGTACAGTATAGTGTAGTATAGTGCAGTATAGTATAGTATAGTGTAGTATAGTATCTGGCACTTGGGAATCATGTTTTTCTATCCCTCGTCATGCTACAAAGATTATCTTTAATACTTTTTTACAGTGGGTATTTTTGTTCAATCAAACCGAATCGTAGTGCCACAAGTGTGGATGCCAACATTAACGGCTTATTAGTTGGCTGAGACAACATGCCCCTTCCAAACACATGCTCTGGCGATGCCAAGGGAGAGATAAGAGAAGTGGAGGGCTGGTGGCCTGGCATTTGGAAGGGGCCCTTGGGTGCTGAGTGAACAGGGGACGTACCAGAGCCTGCCAACGGAGCGTGTTGTGTTTAACACCTTTCTGCTGCTCGGGAGAGGAGGGCATTGGGTGCTGAAAGACGGCTAATTATCCCTACACTAAAATGAATTGGACTAAAAGGTGTAAGGGTGTGTGGTATAAAAGCAGAGCGTGTTTTAAATGTATAAGACAGGCTGCACACTGTGGCACTGCAGCACGCTAAAACAAAGGAGGAGCAACATGAAGTGACAAAACAGATTTTTTTTTCTTTTTATGTCAAAGTCAGATGAGGTGAAGTGTTCTTCACACCCTTAAACACAGCAGGGGAAGGCACCAGGGCGAGATTTATACAGAATCTTAAACACATTAACAGCTTGTTAAAGATTATTATCGTGCATGTTGAAGTTGATGGAAAAATACCACCAAGACAGAGACAAAATTCACAGACAGAAGCCATCTATCCAGTTAGACATCAAAATCAATTAATGTATCTGACAGTTTGTGTCCATTTTTATTTATTTTTAATTCTTTATTAAACTTTTATTTAAAAAGGAAAGTCCCACTGAGATTCAAAGATCTCTTTATCAAGTCAATCCTGGCGAAGACGCATCAACAACACAACTCACAGACATTTCACATAAGACACTTAAAGGAAAAGTAACGTTTTTTTACAATCTGAGCCTTCTTTCGGCAATAAAACAAGTAGTTTTACTCACCCATAGCAGTTTGGTGTCAATTGGAGCAGTATCGCAGAACTTATGTTGGAGCCGTTCTGTTCTACTAATGATCCCGTATCCGTTAGCGTGAGTGCTCGGGGCACTGATTTGCGGTGTCCAAATAACACAAACTTTAGCACTTTTCAAATCACAGAAGATCGCTGTGTCAGGGTAGACTTTTAGTGGATTCCAAAACGGCCTGAAACCCGATATCGCAACAGAAAAGTAAAGTTCAGAGCGGTGTTAGCTTCTTTCGGACTAGCGGTGTTTACAAAACAGCTGAGTTCACGCATGCGCACTGTCCTCTCTGATGACGTCATCAAATGAAACTATAGCTGCATATCGGGTTTCAGGAATTTTGGATTTTGGAATCCACTAAAAGTCTACCCTGACACAGCGATCTTCTGTGATTTGAAAAGTGCTAAAGTTTGTGTTATTTGAAGAGCGCAAAGTAATGCCCCGAGCACTCACGCTAACGGATACGGGATCATTAGTAGAACAGAACGGCTCAACATAAGTTCTGCGATACTGCTCCAATTGACACCAAACCGCTATGGGTGAGTAAAACTACTTGTTTTATTGCCGAAAGAAGGCTCAGATTGTAAAAAAAAACGTTACTTTTCCTTTAACAATAAACAATATATAAACGTTAGAAATATAATTTAGAATAATGCTACACTGTAGATGTAAAGATCCATATGTAATCACAAGTGCTTCCTGTGCGTCAGTAATGTCTGTGACCAGCACCAAAAATACACTGCATCTGAGTGTGTCCCATCAGCCAATTCCTTCCTGCACTCCTCATCTATGACTGCTCCAATCCCCGTTACATCCCTGTGCAGGCCGCTCATGCATCCAGGCCGCTCGTCCAGCCCTGAGCGCCTTCCTGCCATTCTTCTGATGGAGCTAATTTTAGCTAGAGGAAAAAGCTCTGTCCACTTAGGCTGGTCACTCTGTGTTTGAATAGAGGGATAAGAAAAAGTATGTGGCAGAAAGGTCAAGAGTGAACGAGCTGTATGAAATGGACATGGAGTAGGTAACATGGAATATTCAAATCTTCCTTCACGAAACTCCAGTGTGTCCAATAACAGTTTAACACGGAAACTTTGGCAGCAGTGCAAAACGCACAAAGAAATACAGCAACAAAACAATGTCAAAAATAAAAAAACAGAGCAACGTGATAATCTGCTGGGTACATGTACTTACCTGTATTCAATACTTTTAAATGCATTTCTAAGCTCCTACAGAGGAATTATCACACTACGTCACATGTGTCCTGCAGAACGAGCTGCTCTCCTGTCTGGGATCATGTCAGGGTCTTGTAGGATTTCAGCAGATTTCAGGCTGTTGTATCAGGTATGAACAGATGTTCGGCTACTGAAGTTTGACGCCTTTCTTCTCGTCATGTACGCACTCACCTGCATTTAACACGTACGGGTCATGAAGACGTATCCCACTCACTAATGTTCATTCAGCATCATGACTTATTTTATCACATGACAATAAACTGTTTTAGTGCAGTGACAATGCGAGCTAACGCTGCAGCTTTATGTTACCTGCAGAGACAGTGGGGCTTTTCTGCACTCACAAGAATGTGTTTATTGGTGAAAAGGTTGGAAGTTACAACAGTGAAGATGTCGACAATTAAATATTACACAAAATTGACTTGTGATGTTAGAATGTTGTTACCTCATCGAAAACAAAACCTGGAGTTCTGTTTGTTTCATTCACACATGTAAGTAATCCTGCATTATTAGTCTGTCTACATGTCCAAAGGTCAAAATACTCTGTTCTCCCTTGTGATGTCATGAGGCAGTAGTTTTACCTTTTACCTTATGTAAATATACAGGGTGTGTGTGCATGTGTTCAACATGTGTGAATGAAACAAAACAGGTTACATGCTGCCGTTCCAACACTGACATCCAACTGTCTCTAACTGAGGCATTTCCATTTTTTATCAAACGTCGCAGCACTCCGACATTTTTTTACTTGGCTGGAGTGGCGGCATTTTTTTTCAACATTCCACCATTCCGACAAATAAGGTAATTATTAAAAATATGTGAGCCTACGAGAATGAGCTGTATGTACGGAGTATGAAATCTTTCAGGAATATTCATGTGCAGAGGATAGAAATCTGTGCATATTTGGCTGTAGCTGAACATAAAATAAATATGTGTAAACTCATGAATGTGTCCAGCCGTACATAAAATGTATTGTTTGTAGGGTTGCAAAGGAGCAGAAGGTTTCCGGAAAATTTCCATGGAAACTTTGGTGTGGGAATTTTGGGAATTTTCAAATTGGTAACTTTGCACAGACGTTTTGGGAATTTATGAGAATTATTGTGAGTCATATACCAACATAAACATAAACATTTTATTTTGTCATCAGCAGCATTATTGTAAAAGGAGACAGTTAAAACACACGACTCACATGATTTAACTGGTTTCTCAGTAAGCTAGCTCTAGCACATGTTGCGGTAGCTAGCATCATAAGATCACTTCTTCAGTGAAATGGCACAAATCTAGTTTACCAGTAAGCTAGCACTATATTTATTTTTTTCTACTTTTCTACTTTAATATTCTTTAATATATAGATCTTTAATATATAGATCAGATATAATCTACTTCATGATGTCCTCAGAACTTGACTGCATGTCGTCCTCTTTCTGTGTGTGTTCTGTGTGGAGTTTGCATGCATGGTCTGGGTTCGATCCCCGGGTCGCCTGGGCCTTTCTGTGTGGAGTTTGCATGTTCTCCCCGTGTCTGGGTGGGTTTTCTCCGGGCACTCCGGTTTCCCCCATCAACCCAAAACATGCACCATAGGTACCTCCAGCTTAGGTCCTGACCAAACCGAAGCAAGAAGATCATGGAGATGGTCCCCGGGCGCCCTAATGTGTGCTGCCCACTGCTCCTAATATATGTATATATATATAGGATGGGTTAAAATGCAGAGAAGAATTTCTCCAGTGTGAGATCAATAAAGTCACTTCTTCTTCTTCTTCTTCTTCTTAAATGTCTGGCCTCAAGAGTCTGTATTTGCTGTGAGCTCAGAAAAGTCGCTTTAGCTCTTCACAATTCTAGAAGTTATTGATCATGTGATAAAGGAATGTAAATGCATGTAGAGGGTGTGGCTCGAGGCTCTGCACAAAATACTGTCCTACTTTATTCACACAAATGTGATTATTTTAGACAAGATTATGCTACAATATTTTTTCTACCAACAATATTGATGTCCCTAACCTTCAACTTTGATAATTCCCAGTTTATTCCCATTAATTCCCGAAAATTCCCATGGAAAGTTTCCAACTTTGAAAATTCCCAGAATTTTGCAACCCTAATTGTTTGTATTTTATTCATCAGAATACAAATAGAAAAGTTATGACATCAAGAATTACAATCATGAATTGAAAATGTGCGATTCCGCTTTCTTCGGTACAAATATGAGTTCAAAAATACATCACTTTACAGGCACTTTTACTGAGCAGAAGAAACATCAATGGAGATGCCGGACTTTTGTGCCACATACAAACTGAACCAGGACTGAACCAGGACTAAACCAGAACTGAGCCAGGACTGAACCAGAACTGAACCAGGACTGAGCCAGGACTAAACCAGGACTGAGCCAGGACTAAACCAGGACTGAACCAGGACTAAACTAGAACTGAACCAGGACTAAACTAGAACTGATCTTGGACTTGAGAGAGAGAACCCAGAGCCCGTGTGGAGCGTGGCAACGGCTGCGCTTAGCCCTGTGTGGCACGGAGGTCTTTTCGCCTGCAGCCTGACAGTCTACACAGGCGCAACTCTGGTCCCATCCCGACACTCCTGGTTTAGTCCTGGTCTAGTCCTGGTCTAGTCCTGGTCTAGTCCTGGTCTAGTCCTGGTCTAGTCCTGGTCTAGTCCTGGTTTAGTCCTGGTTTAGTCCTGGTTTAGTCCTGGTTCAGTCCTGGTTCAGTCCTGGTTCAGTCCTGGTTCAGGCAAAAAGGTGACGCTCCAAAATATGAGTAGCTTGTCAGAATGGCGGCATCGAAAAGTGTCGGAATGGGGGCATGTCGGAATGGGGGCATGTTGGAATGGGGGCATGCCGGAATGGGGGCATGCCGGAATGGGGGCATGTTGGAATGACGGTTTGTAGGAATAAGGATTGTACCCCCAAAAGACAACTCCTGGATGGGGAAACAACATTATAACATAGATCAGAGCATATAATATGTGCCCTTTAAAGTGTAGAAATAATAATAATTGCATTTTAGTTTTGGTTTTAGTACAGCAGTTAAAAGAGGTTTCATTAAAATAGTAACAACTCATTAGTGACATAATTATTGAAGCGTCCACAAACAGCAGAAGAAAAGTGGTCCATGTGTGCAGACAGGCCCAGTGCAGGCATGCAGAGGCAGGAGCACAGAGTGACAGTGGGCTTGTTTATGTGTGTTTATGCCATCGTAAACAGGGTCCACAGCCACATGCCGTGTCACCGCCTGTCACCACTTTCCCCTCATTTTCTCTCTCACTCCCGACTCCCGGCTCCTGTTTTGTGGTACATATTGTTAGAACAGTCCCTGTGTCTCTTGGCTGCCCGTCTCCTCCGCTGACCCCAGCCCACTCGGTGAGCTTGTTAAGCGCGTCTCTGAAAGCTGATTAAGCAGTCTTGATCGTCCTTACGTAATGCTCACCTCGGACATCACTGCCAGCCAATCACAGCGCAGAAGTGTGAGATTTACAAAGTTACACGACAGAACATTTGTCCATTACGCTCGTTATGGCTGGACGGCCCAAACACCAGGAATGCTGATGTGACGTAAGGCCGACCTGATGTCGGGGTTAAGATAATGAAATAAAACAGTAAACTAATCAATATATCAAGGGCTAATAATATTAGCTTAGTCAGTAAAATGCCAGAAAATCAAGATAATTAGACAGTAGATTTTTTTTTTTTATGTTTATGTTTGTTTATTTGAGCAACTTGCAGGTTCCATTTAAGCAAAATTTCACAAATACAAACTCAAAATACAAACAAATACAAACTTATGTCACATGTCTCTGCAGTTCCTTTTGCTCAAAATGGAGCAGGTGGAAGTATAAACTTATTTACTCCTGCTCCATATATAAAAAATATATAAAGTCTATTAAAATCAGCTATATTATTGGAAATAAAAATCAGCATTGCTCAGGGTTCTGGTTACTCTGTGCCACTGAGTGTGCCTTTAAAAGCACACTCAGGAGTGTACACTCAGCTCTGTAGCACAGCACTACCAGAGCGTCAGACCTCCACGGTGTGCATGTGATGCTGTAAACAAAGTCCAGGCTGCTGTCCCATTAATTGGTGCAGTTGAGTGAACGAGGCTGTGCACCAAACAGGTTAGAGAGGTCGGCCTGCACAGTTCCTCTTCTCTCCTGGTTTGCCCTTTGACTCGTGGGAAAGATTAGGCTCCTCAGCTGGAGCAAATAAAGCAGTGTGTTATGCAAGCACCGGGAGGAGAGACGGGGAAAAGAGCGAGAGAAAAGCTGATGGTGATGTAACCTGAGAGAAAAGGCACAAACAGAGAGAGCTGTGCACCTTTACTGTACGACATGGTGCCAGCCGTACCAACCAACAGCCCGTCCCTACATGTTCTCACACTCACACACACACACACACACACACAGCTGGTGAGCACCGGAGAGGCCCGGCGTTTAGTCTGGCACATCCTGGGCCCAGACATGGACAAAAACACACCAGTGATTCAGGTCAGTGTCACAGTAACACTCAGACACACTCTTATTTAAGCCAAAAGACCACCCCTGGCCTCTGGCGGTGATACATTTTTCTTTAACCAGTTTTTGTTCACTCACTAAAGCCATCATCATGGTCCCAGACAGGATTCAAAAAACTGGATGTTACACAAATGTCACAAGGACTCTGTCAAAGGTCAGGGGATCGCCTTGCAGTGGTAGCTGACCTGTCTCAAGATTTATGGGGTTTTGGTGGGGATTGGAAGCTTACATTATTTGAAATCATGGCAAACATGATCTACAACAAACTAGTGTGAGAACAGCCACCCAAAGGACAAAAGAGTGGTACGATTAAAAAGGTATTAAAAAAAAAAAAAAAAAAAAAAAAGGAAATGCAGAAAATGGACAAGCAAAAGGAAAGTAGACAGCTGAAGGAAACTAAAGAGTGACTGGCAAAGAGCGAGCAGTGAACTTTCTCCCCTCTGCTGAAGCACAGCGAGGATGATATTATGTAAGAGGCGGGCGAACACACACGCCAATTACCTCCGCTTCATGGAACTTATAACATGAGGCGCTACCTTTGTTTGTGTGCCATGTGTGCTCTGGGACATAAAACGAACATACCCCTCCCACACAAAGGGACACTTCCACACAAACTGGACACACACGGGGCACTGATACTATTGTCCCAGCGCTGATTCACAGGGGCTGGGATGAGCGATCCACGGTGTACGGTAGCGCGGGGTTCCCCATCCACTGACAGCTGCACAGGCTTTAAGTTACACCTCCACAAAGGCAGGGCGGGTGACACACCTACAGACACCTTCCCACAATAAGACCGGCATCAATGCACAAGTGTACTTACACCACTACAAGGCAATGTAGTTGTTTAAGTAAGCATTAGTCACTCCAAACTCAGGAGCATGAGCCACAAAGACAAACCTCCTTTGTCAATTATTTAAAAAAACATACCTCGCAATTTCCTCCTCCAAAATAGGTCACCAGCAGCGAGCTCTAATTTTGAAGATTCTTTGCATTAGGAGAGGTTTATTTACAGTAATCAGGTCAGGCAGAGAAAAAGCGCTGACTTCATTTAGGCAGTTTGGGGCAATAGGGCAAAGGGAGACTGTTTAAATCAAGTTAAGCTGTAACGTGAGCCTCGACTTTCCCTAATTCTGTCAGCAAAAGGAAAATCAAGCAGAGCTGCACAGGGCCAACAAGAGTGAAAAGAAACACTGTTAACTGTAATGAAATAAAAGTCCTTTATTTGAATAAGGACTCGCCAACACATTTGACCTGACAGTATTTATCGTGGAGGTATCTGCCGATAAACTAAATCAGAGCCTGTTCTAGATCAAAGTAAAAACAAAAAAAAGATGTAAATGGTGAAAATAGTAAATTAAAAAAAAGGTTGTGAACTGGCTTAACATGGCTTAAAGACCCCATGACATGGTACTTCTTGATGCTTTTATATGGCGCCTTAATGGTTCCCTAATACTGTAAATGAATCCTTCTTCAAAATCAACACTCAGTGCATGAGAGAGCCTCATGAAGACAGTCAGAGTCATAAATATGTCTCTGAAACACTTTATTCTGGGCGTTGTTGCTTGAATGCAAATGAGGAGGACAGAGACAGGCCAGTGCAGCGGGTGGGGGTGTGGCCAAATACGCCGCTGTTTCCTGGATTAGCGGTGCGCTGTGCGCTGTCACCCACTTCTGTGTTTTAAGAGCGGAGGAAGATAAGAGACGCTTTCCAATTAAAAAAACACATTTCCACAGAAAATAAAATTAAACCACTGCTGTTTCAGAGGTTCGGAGGCTCGGATAAAGGACATCCGAGCCTGGAAACACTCTCACGTGTCTCCAGGCAAATAAAAAAAAACGCATCTCGCATTTCGTAGCTCGTTTGCGGTCCAAATTCTCTGGGCGTGATTTCCAGAGACGGTGGGTAGACATCCAGACAGGGGGTGGAAACCTTTCCGCGAGTGTTCTCTTGTTCAGAATCGCCCGTTTGGGCCGTCTTTTTTTCAAACGCAGAAAAGGATCGCAAATGCTCAGTTTACACATTTAGCCATGGGGGGGGTAAACAGGGTAGGGGAGCTCACATTAACGTTCAAAAACCTCAGAAAGTGAAAATTTCATGCCATGGGACCTTTAAGAGTTCAAAATATAAGTTCTTAGTTCTTAATATAAGTTCTATAATATATGTTCTTGAAAAAATACTTTCAGATTCCAGTTTAAAGGTGCCATTTTGAGTACAATTCAAAAGAATAGTTTGCTTTCTATTGTTAATTTCTAATTCCAATCACTCTGAGACTCACGAATAGCTTACTTAGACTTGAGAGACAGTAGACTCAACATTACACATTAAATATAATATAAATACAATCACATTGGTACGGTCGACTCTCTCACATTAATATGTAACCCCAGACAGTACCACAGAGCAGGACCAGGCTAATACTGGGACCAGACGAGCACAAAAGGCTTTCAATACAACACACACACAGGAAGGAGGGGGTGAAGGTACAAAAGTGTGAGAGGGACTACGATGAGCAGTGAGTAGAGAAATATATGCCAAAGGACTTCTAATTCATTGAACTGCTTGTCTAGCCTACGTTGGAACACATAATGCTTGATTGGCATTTTCCAGGAAGACAGAAGTGCAGCTGTAGAGGCCAGTTTCCAAGGTTACACATACACAAAGTACTCCTGTGTACCAGATCTGCTGCGAGCTAACAATGTACAGGACATTATGTATTTGGAATCTGTATGGTGGCAATTCATCACTGCGCTGTATAAATAACAGAATTCTGCTTGTCTTTTTTCTGAATGGTTCCTGACACGTTTTGCCCTGTGAGTGGTGGTGGTGGGGGGTCCAGCTCACAGCTCCCTTCATTAACAGTATAATCCGCTAAAACAACAGTGGATATACAGTTGTGCCTATAGTGTGCCCGCCCATGTACTGCCCACTTATGTAATTTCACTGGGCTGCATCTGATGCTAAAAATGGACATGGATAAAACTATTGTGACCCGGACTATGGCCACTGCACACAGACACTAGCGCACACGCTCCGAGGGGGCTGGGCAAGCTGCGTAGTTCCGATGTCACTAAACAGGCCGATATTACCATATTTCTGTTATTCATTAGCATACAGTTAAAAAGTACATGATTATATCGAGCTGGTCTGGATTTCTTCAAAATGTGTTTGTTGTAAATAGTTTGTAGTGTTCCAGACTTGTTCCTAATTTTCTTGACGCATTTCTAGCATTCTAATGATTCACCTTGATGACTTTATAAGCTTGTTTCACAACTGTCAGAGGCCAAAAGCAGATTAGCCTGCTAAGTAGAGCTGGGCGGTATGACCAAAAAATGATAGCACGGTATTTTTTTAAATATTTTATCACGGTTTTTGACGGGGGTTTTTTTTGTTTGTTTCTTCATGCATGACTCGGCGTAACCCCATTTCCTAATAATTACGAGAATAATTCCTGTAGTAAATGTGACTTGGTAAAACATCTCTGGGTCCAGAGCTTTAATCAGCTCCTTGAAGCTCCTTTCTCAACAGGACTAAGTGGTCCCAGGTCTTTGGTGAAGTGGACAGTAACAGCGTCGGTAATATCGTTCCACCGTTTGCATTTCTTGTCGTAGGCTGTCCCCTTCGCAAACGCGTCTTTGAACGACGTCTGAGTCGCTACAACTTTAGCCCGACGACATTTACAGAATGTTTGTTTGATCAGCGTCAGATTTTTTAAAGTCAAAGTTCTTCCACACACCTGACACGGCTTCTCTTTTCAGTATAAGTTCCTCTGTTTCTAACAACAACGTCCATGTTGTTCACCGCTCACACACTGTAGTGTCCCAATTCCAGGGTTATTGATCCGTGTGCGTAATTTGCGTGGTGCGTATTGTTAGCATTAGCGTTAGCAGCGTGCTGGGTGATGGGAGCGGCTCCGGGGGCTGGACCTGTCCCGTTTCGGCAATGGTCTTGCAGTCGCGGAGTTTGAGGGCTGCAGCTTTCTGTGTGTTCCCGACATTTGTACGCACATACTCACCAGTACTGGGGCATATGAAAAATTCATATAATTTTAAAAAAAAAAGGTATTCAGTATGAACCGGTATACCGCCCAGCCTTACTGCTAAGTTAACAATGTTTTTACTTCAACATCTGATTTTACAATATTTCTGTACTATGGCAAAATGTATTAATGTTAAACCAGATACTACAATAAAACAATGGTTGAAAGTCTCTTTGAGCTGGGCTGCAGATTTTTGTCCTTTTCAGAGGTCAAATCTCAAATCAAATCAAATCAATATGCAAAGAGACCGCACCATAAACCCGAGTAAGACTGATCTGTGAACGAGTCTGCATTTGTTTTACTGAAAACAAAACTTAAGGACAACGGTAAAGCAACTGCCATCTGGGGACACACTGGAGTCTGTTGATAAGGAGCACTTTGAGCATCTTTCTGCCGTGTGTTTGGAAAAGGATATGCTGTATGATGTGCAGCACTGATGGCCAGCTTTAGCATTAAAGTTTAATAACGCTGCTTTCCTATAAATACCTTTCCAATGATCCAATGCATTATTCAGTTTTTCTGAGACTACGCGCGCACACAGAGGCTGGACATGTACCGGACATGCACACACTTGAAAAGTCTGCGACGAGGAAGGAATCTGGACAAAAAAAATACAGGCACATGTTTGAAGTGATGTTAGAGTAATCCATTTCACTCGGCCAAACAGACACATGTTCAGAACACTTGAGCCAGCCTGAAGTGACACTAGACGAGACTCTCGGCCAAAGCCAGTGGGGGAAGAAGTACTTAACGCAGTATCACATGAAAAAAATCTTCTTAAGTCAAAGTTTTTGAGTAACTTTGCTCAAACAACAGATGTGTTACAAATAAACTACTTCAAAGTGAAAAGAAATTTGAAAATGTACTTCAAGGAGCACTGTGTAACGTCTGGTAAAGGGCATGTCAGCTGTTTGTTTCCATGGAGATGTTATTGCTTTGCCTGCAATGTTCCAAAGTATGGCATTAAACTTATCAGTCTCCGTAGAGCAGGAATGTTCAAACTATGGCCCGTGGGCCAAATGCGGCCCCCAGACAAATTTTTCTTGGCCCTCAGGCTTTCCAGGTGAATTGGCCCAAATTACCTTGAGCAGAACTTTTGACTGCAAGTTTTTTGGAAATCTACTTTGATAAGACAATATTTATTTATTATTATTAACTTTAATAAATAGCAATAAAACACATTTTTAAACAATTGTAGTGGTTTTTATTTGAAAGTTGATATCAAAACACGGCACTGACCCCGATTTTGCGACATCAAAGTCTGATAACGAGCCGAGAGAGCGCACTCGCGGCGCAGCTCGGGGCGTGCGGTGTCCGCAGCACCGGAAGAGCACACAAGCTCGCGCGGCCCCGCACACATGTACAAGTTTAATACGAGACATGTACTTTTGTTTCTGAATACGGGACGATTACATTTTTCAACGGACGGCTGGCAACCCTAAACACAATTATACATATATAATACACACCCAAAATTTCAACGTATTTGAAAAAAAAAAAAAAAAAAAAACACGCGGCTAAAAAAGAAAGCGGAGATCCGCTAAAAAGCGGAACTCTTTCATCCCTGATTACAGACAAAGAAATAACATCTCCCAATCTGAAAAGTTATGCAGTACACCTTTAGTAAAAATATCTAAATTTTTTACTGAAATACTTAATTATTTTTATTTAATCACGTTCACTATTGGCCAAAGCTATGGACGATATAAAACAATTGGCACAAGTATAGAGCCTGCTGCATGTGGTCATCGAGTCCTGCTGGCGGGTAAATCAGGCGGTCTGGTGAAAGACACAGGGCAAGTGTTGGGTGACATGAAGCAGGAAAGAGGAGGAGGAGGCTAATGGAAGAAGAGCTGCCACTGGGGTATTAGGCCATGGATTGGTGACACACAAATGATAGTGAGAGGGTGGAGAGCGTGGTGGGCTGCCAGGGTCAATCGATGCTCAAAAAGGTTTCACTCCCCTATTGGGACTTCTAACACACAGATATAAGGACATGACAAAGAGTACGGGCTCGTGTGTGGCTCTCACTGACTTTACATGTACTTTACTATTAGTTAAGTATTATCTTTGTTAGTGAACACGTATTGTAAAGCCTCGGCTCAAAGTTCAAATGATGCAGGAAGGGGAGCAGGCCTGGACAGGACCGCAGCCAGACACTTAAGGTAAAGCACGAGATAGCAAGAGGAAAAGCGAGAACTAAGAACGTGGTCCTGCATTCCTGACACGGGGTGGAGCGGAGGAGAAGAACACCACCCGGGATGGGGGGAAGGTGGGCAGAGGGTGAGAAGAGAGAAAGTTTCAATCAGCGCCAAGCAGATTTTCAACGTTCCAGAGACAGACAACCGACCACACGTTCAAAACACTTGCAAAACATCGATGCTATGCAAGTGGCACAGAAGTCCTTTTGGTCACTTCCCATCGTCCAGAATTAGATGAGATATGTGCCCTCCACCCCCGCTCCCTGGGTCCGGCGCAGCAGCAGATTCCCAGATAAAAATAGCCAGGGGAACTATTCAAACACTGCTGTCTTTCTGTGGGGAGTGTCTGCTGACTGCTCCGGTCTTAAAGAGGTTAGAGAGGGGTTAGGAGCACCGCTGTTCTACCGGCCTGGGACACCACAGCCTGTTAAAAGCACAACAATGTGACTGGAAACACAGGGCATCAAGGTAATCAGCAACATGACAATGGTCTGAGGGACTGCCCTACACTTAACTAACTTACAATGCCTGCAAATTATCGATTAATTCATTAATTGATAGTTGATTGACCTTATCGATCGATTAACGATTAACTGATAAGCGGCATTTTTCACCTGAATTTGAGTGTTTCAATAGGGTCTTTAAGAATATAAGCTATAGTAACATAACACTGAGTCATAAATATATCATAGTATTATTATATTGTATATTCCTCAATTAATTATTCCTTAGTAAAAAGCAGACAAATGTATTGATGCTGAATAACAAAATACAGTAATCCCTCGCTCTATCGCGGATTTTTTTTTTTTTTTTTCAAATTTTTTTTTTATAGTGTAACTTTTTTTATAGTGTAACATTGTGTTCTGCATCCTGATTGGCTAAGAGACTAGACCAGGACTAAACGTGGACTAAACCAGGTCTAGACCAGGACTAAACCAGGATTAAACCACCACGTGCCGCTGCTGGTTTCGTGCGGCTGGTTTGTGGCTCAGGCTGAGACTACGCATTCCGGGCGCCGCGGTTCAATCTCGTGCTCAGCAGCCCCGGTGTACGCGCGGGCCTTGCGCGTACACCGGGGCTGCTGATCACGAGTGAGTGCCGTTGAGTGAGCGCAGTGCGCGGTTGCCTTGTTTCGTGACCACGCAGTTCGAGTGTCCGCGGTTAGCGATTAATTACAATTAATGCATTTTGTTCGACCAACGTCTTGATCGACAATTAATTGTAAGTCGATTCATTGTTGACATCCCTACTGCAAAATAAATCAAACTTTACAAAAACAAAATATAATAGCTCAGCTTACAGTATGAACCAAGAGCACATTTTATAGTCACTTAATTTATTTGAGATCAGATACAGTGAACATGTGTCAGTCCGTGGCAGCCCAAGTATGTGTTGATCCCTGACTGTAAAGATGGCATCAGCATGAGCAGAATTTATAGGGTTAATCTAAGTGGATTAGGAGTATACGTTACCACACCAGACTACCGTTGGCCCAAACACTCACAGTTGGAAGTATTTGCATCATTGAGGGATTAAAAGACAGTTATAGAGTATGAGGGCCGTTATGGTTACAGCTGGTGCAACATGAGCCAAAGACAAGATGAGAACTTTTTTATGTTATTAAAGGTCCTATATTACACTAAATTGATTCTTATGAGCTTTAAGCCCTGTTAGAAAGTAAGAATGGTGTTACCTATGGTTAAACGGAGAAATTCAATTTGTCAACTGGACAAAGTTTATTTGGTCGAAAACGTTTCGCAGCTCATCCGAGTTGCTTCATCAGTTCTGGTTAGAGTGCTGATGGACACTGCTTATATCTGCCTGAAGGGAGGAGCTAACTACACTGAAATTATTCTGAAACTATCACCTCTCTGTTTACACTTTCTGTCTTTTGTTTTTCAGTTTCAGTTTCTCTCTGGCGTCTAGTTTAGCTAGCCAGGTCAGGTCCAGAGGTGTGAAAACAGACATTAATAATAATAATAATAATAATAATAATACATTTTATTTATAATGCACTTTACATTTGACCTCAAATCTCAAAGTGCTACACTTGCAACAATAAAAGAACATTAAAAAAAACATCATAAAACGTTGTAAAAGAACATAAAAAGAACAATTAAAAACATCATAAAATATTGTACGTTTTTCTAAAAAGATGAGTTTTGAGTGGGTATGCTAAACTAGATGCCAGAGAGAAACTGGAAACAACAAAAGACAGAAACTGTAAAACAAAGAGGTGATGGTTTCAGAATAATTTCAGTGTAGTTTGCTCCTCCCTGCAGCCAGATATAAGCAGTGTCCTTCAGCACTCTAACTCGGATGAGCGGCGAAATGTTTTCGACCAAATAAACCTTGTCCAGTTGACAAATTGAATTTCTCCTTTTACCATGGATTCTACCTGGACGACTGAGGGATTCTTCACACAATGGTGTTACTTAGATTTGTGTTTTGTTTCATTTACATGTGTTTACTGCTGATGGTCTACAGCTCAAAAGCTTAAAATGCTCTGTTCCACCTTAATGATGTCAGGAAGTGGTAGTTTTCACAGCCAACTTATACACTTGTGCAAGCGATGTTTCCACCGAAAAATTCCTTCTTGATAGAATTCTGGAGCTTGTCTAGTCAACCAGGTCACAACCTCCCTCTTCGCTTCAAGTATGGACTGAAATCTTGTTCCTTTTAAATGTTCCTTTCAACTTTGGAAATAGGAAAAAAAACATCCATAAACATTGTGCAAATCTTTAATAATTTCTTTAGGTTTCCATTGAAGTTTTGTTAGAAATTTAATGTTTGCTCGGACTTCAGATTGGCTCATTTTGGAGGGTCAAAAAAGTGGGTTGTGCAATATGTAACGTAACTCTTTGAATAACAAAGCTAGAATGCCCAAACTTGTCAAATGTGTTTATAAGTCATCAGTGGTACGATTCATGGTCATTTTGTTGAACTAGTTCGACTCATTTTGGATTTATGGCATTTGTCTTAGAACTTTTTGAATGCCCCTCGTATCACCACATGACATCCAAAGGTGGAACAGTGTTTTCTGTTTGAGAGGATTCAGCCTAAATATGCAGGGTTTGTGCGTTACACATGTATAAATGAAACAAAATAACTCCAGGTATGTTTGTGATGAGAAAACATTATAACATGGATCAGAAAATCGCGTAATACGAGTCCTTTAATGACATGCTAAATGTGGTTTTATTTTTCAAACCCACACTCTTCTACAGTGTTGAGTTCAAACTTTGGAGCTCACCAGCACTCAGCACCCACTTGGCACTGCAGATCTGAACAGGAGGCTCGGTGACTAGACTAAGTACCGCTCCGTCTCCACATTGCACATGGTGATTATACTCTTAACTGACACTCGGACCTCTGACCCACAGGACCACTCATTGTCTAGTAAAAGATCCAGAGTACTCGTCTTCTCTGTGGGAGTGGGAGTTGCTGTTCACGTGTGCGCTCAGAGTGAGGTGTGGGGAGGCGGGCATTCATGTCAACCGCCTCAGATCGGTTTCAGAGCAAAGCCAGCACCGAACGACACATGCTGAACCACAGACACGTTCATCATACCCACACTCTATATTCTGTGACAAAAACCTTTAAACCAGCCAGGCCTGTCGCGATAACTACTGCTGTATATCGACTTAGGGTTCAGTGTAAGAAAGATGGAGCGCTCACAACTTATTGCATGTGTATTTTCTTTGTAAAAGTGGGGAAATTTAGGGTGCATTTGTTATAATGCAATAAGATTTGAGCTGTAGAGGGTTGGATAAGTGGCCTATGGCAAATTATTGCTTCATTCTGCTATTTTTTTGTTGCAGCTTATGCCTTTTTATTGATACACCCTGTTTAATAATGGTTTACTGGGATTATCTTGCTTTATTGTTAGAATGACAGTGGCATTAAAATACAATTTATCTCTCTCCCTCTCTTTAAATCCAGACTCAAAACCTGTTCAGACTGTCCTACCTCTCAATCACTCCATTCTGATTCTGTTTTTATTTTGTTTTTTATGTTTTATTGTCTTGTTTGTTTGTGCTTTTTATTCGTTTTTAAACTTGTGCAGTGTCCTTGGGTGTTCTGAAAGGAGCTTTTTTTTTTAAATAAAATGCATTATTATAATTTATCTCTGCTTCAAAAAGTATTATCGTGACAGACCTAAAACCAGCGAGCATTTTCAAACTTGTTGCATTCTAATATTAAATACAGTCCATTTTCATGAGCCGAATACATTATACTACCTACAGTCATTCTTGTATTCATCTGAGGCTTCTTTGTGTTCCCACATTACACAACTAACATCCCAAAGCTGCTTGCTGTTTTCATTTGAATGAGTTTGGTGAAAATGCTCAATACGTCAATGCTTGAACAGATGGGGAGAATAGACATGCCTTTGCAAGTCACAGAGTTTGCTCAGAAAATCCTTGAGAAGATAGGAACTGTTGTGTTTCCCCCTCGTGTGTAATGCAGCACAGCCGGCAGCTATTAACCTTCTAAGCAGGAATGTGGGAGGTCCAAGAATTCCAATAAAAAGCAGCAGTGTGTGAGAGACAGTGCACATTTTGATTTTTTTTTTTCCTCCTCAAACCACTGCAGCAGCTATAGGCCTGTCATATAAGCCTGTCAACAAATTCTGAAGGTCAATATATAGCTAAAGAGCATATAGATAAGGAAATAATATTGGAAACTAAGGCTACGTTCACACTGCAGCCTGAAACGACCCAAATCCGATTTTTTTGCCTCTATGCGACCTGTATCTGATCTTCTAATGACAGTGTGAACGACACAGATCCGATTTTTTCAAATGCGATCCAGGCCACTTGGATATGTGCTCCTAAATCCGATACATATCCGATCTTATGACATGCGACTTCAGTCTGAACGGCCAGGTCGCGTTCATCCGACCTGAGTGGGTTTCCTCCAATGAGAGTGGTACAAGTCGGCGTTCACAAATGTGCACAAACGTTCTTCTCGTCATGCTAAAATAGTATATAAACTCCGTATCAGTGAAGCGGCAAAGCACGTAGCAATCCCACCCCTCCTGCCTGTGACTCCGCACCCACATGTTCCTTTCTGCACACGTTGCTGCCACTGCCCCGCAAAACGCTGTGGCCAAAAACCTCGTCCTTCTCCGTCTCCTCCTTAAAACAAATAAGCTGTACATGTTTTGGCTCCGGTACGAAAGCAACTTTAGGCGACTTCCGTAAACATTGAGCGCGTTCGCTGCGTGTGACGTCATCGTGTCCTCCAAGGCGCATGCGGGACACTTTTGGGGAGTTTAGCGTTCACACTGGAGATCACATACAATTCGCATTTAACTGGAAATGTGAACGGCCTCGCAAAAAAAAAATCGGATTTCACAAAAAAATCGGAATTGAGCATTAAGCCCTGCAGTGTGAACGTAGCCTAATCTGCCACTGATACAACAAGTATTATATACACCACAAAAACTATTCTAAATGTACAATATTGTTAGAAAAGCATAAGCTGCAATAAATAAATGACAAAATGAAGCACTTTAGTAGTTGGTTTGCATCTGTAATGAGTCACAGAAGATCAGATCATACAGCCAAACACCCCCAAAACCTCCCAGTAGTGTTAAGAAAACGTAGACGATAAATATTGAACCCAAAACATATTGTTCCATCTCTCATATATTGAAGGGTAAGTCGATATAGTAATAATTATTGTGACAGGCCTAGTAGCAGCTCTGCATCTAAAAGGTTATCCCATCAAACACATATACAGGCCTGTGCCATTAGCCTCACTGACTACAGCTACAGTCAATACCAGCCCGCGGTGTGACTGGACGGCCAATGGCGTGGTAGTAAAACTAGGCTCAGCAGACGCTCACTCGACCCCTGGGCACATTTAGCTCTGCTGCTGTGTTATCAGTGTAAAAAGTGAAATTTAAATGGGGGCTTTTAGTTTTGAGCACCACATTACAGCCCAGCGCAAAGAGGCCGATAATCCATGTGCGCTGATGGGCTCTTTTCTGTGTCACACTCTGCTGGACACAGAGGCTGCCCGTAGGCCTGTCGCGATCACAAATGTTGAAGAGCGATACATTACTGAAGTAAATAATAAATAAAAGATAATACTGAAACTCATTTTAAGAACAAATCTTATCATATTACCAAAAAACTTCCCAGTAGTGCAAAGAAAAAGTACACGCGATAAATACTGACTTCCAAAAAATACTGTTCCTTGTATCATCTATTGAACGATAAGTCTATATAGTAATTATTGTGACAGTTCTACTGCCCAGAGCCAAGCTGAATATGGTCTTCCTCTGGTCAAGGACAGACGAACTAATGTCAGGGAGGTCTATTAGCGTCGACTGGCTGAGCACATTGTTCACTTTGGGCACATTCCTGGCTAAACACCGGCATTTGTCACTGCAAGCAAGCATATCACAGCTATCATTACAAATTACCACAAGGGCCTGTCACGATCATTCTGAAGCATGATATATTGCTGAAGAAATTATAGACGATAAAACAAAAATATTGAACTAATTTACGCTGACACAATAACCCAAGAGCGTATTTAAATCACAAAAACTATTTAAACCTACAATATTATTACAAAAACATCACAAACTGCATTAAAGGAAAAGTAATGTGTTTTTTTACAATTTGAGCCTTATTTCGGTAATAAAACAAGTTGTTTTACTCACCCATAGCACTTTGGTGTCATATGGAGCACTTCCAGAGATGTTTTAGATTTGCGGTTAGCCTAGCGCGACTTCTAGCCATAGCTCGGGGCATATAATATATTCCCCAAGCATGTACTATGCCCCGTGCGAGCTCCAAATAGCACAAACTTTAGCACTTTTCAAATCATAGAAGCCCGAAGTCTTAGTCTACGATTTCGTTTGAAGCAAAAGTGGCCTGTAATCCGAGATTTATCCATAGTTTACAGCTTTGCGTTTCATGTTTGGGTCCCGGGAGCTGAGAGCACAGTCCGCACATGCGCACTGGCCTCCTCATCTACTCGAAACTATGGCTAAATCTCGCATTACAGGCCACTTTTGACCACACAAAATCGTAGACTAAGACATCGGGCTTCTATGATTTGAAAAGTGCTAAAGTTTGTGTTATTTGGAGATCGCAAATAAGTGCCCCGAGAACTCACATGATGGAGATCGCAAATCTAAAACATCTCTGGAAGTGCTCCATATGACACCAAATTACTATGGGCGAGTAAAACAACTTGTTTTATTACCGAAATAAGGCTCAGATTGTAAAAAAACTTTACTTTTCCTTTAAATAAACAACAGAATGAAACTCTAGTTCTTAGTTTGCATCTGTAATGAGTCATAAAAATGTAATTGTATCTCAAAAAAATAACCAAATATTTCTCAGTAGTGCAAAGAATCCCTAAAAAATGGTTTCAGCTTTCATATAGTGAACGATCTGAGTCGTTATAGTAATTATCACGACAAGCCTATCACCACGTCAACAGAACACTGGTATTGCTGTGTAGTAAATTTGATCCAACAGTTGCATATGGGAATATTGTTTATCAATGAAGAACATGAAGGCTGTATGAGCTAAACTTTGCCGCACGAGCTGAGGTCATCGCCGCGGCCCACAACAACATCCCTGTGCTGTGTTAGAGACTGATCTGTGTTTTTAAAGCTGATATCAGACCATAAGTATGTAATGGCTCTGATAAAATCACACTAGAAGACTGTAAGATCTGTGTAAGTGTGGGGGGTGAACATGTTTTACTCCATTTGTGATAGAGGCTATATTTAAAACTAATGACAGCAGGCACAGGCAATCAGGAATGAGATAATTAACAACATGCAAGACGTACTTAACTTACCTTAATTGACCAATGTTGTTTAATTTCCCCAAAGTACTGATCTTACAGCCAGGCAATAACGCATTCCTCATGTTCACACTCACAATCAAAGGCTGAAAACACCTCACCTGACAGGCCCTCGTTTGCACACAGTGTTCTGGTGCTTTAAGCTTGACGTCTGAGCCTGATCACAGCAGGACACTGTCCCATAAACCCGGCTGTAAAAATGTATTGGGATAAAGCGGCGGTGGTTGTGCTGTGGTCAGCACAGAGGGGGGTTCTCACAGATAAGGCTAATCACTGTGCTTATCGTCACAGCACTGGTCGAGATTGAAAGGCAAATGCTCACACCGATCTCATAAGGCCACATGGAAGAGAACGTTTCATTTACTCACAGACACTTTTTGTTTATGCTCTTGCTAAATCAGAAGGTGTTGAGAGTTGAGAACAGGGCTGGGAAGCATTAAGAAGTTGCAGATATGACACGTACCTCGCTGCAGTGCTCCTTTGATTCGATAGAATTCAACACAACATATTTCAAAGTGATTAGATATGATTCAGTAAAAAGGCTAAAGGCAAAACCCTGGCTGTGATACTAAAGTCTTTGTTAAAGCACTACCTGTGCAAAGTGAATTTTAAATACACAGGATATCATCAATTGTGTTGCATAAACAAGTATTCCAGACAAACAAGAAACAAAAATTGTAGTGCTGTTACAAAATAAAATAAAATAAAATCTTTGGCGATATATTGATACAACAGTCCACGATATTGATACTATATCATCCAATTAAAGGAAAATTTATCTTTTTTTTTTACAATCTGAGCCTTCTTTCGGCAATAAAGAAGAAGTGAAGAAGAAGTGAACTTTATTGATCTCACACTGGAGAAATTCTTCTCTGCATTTTAACCCATCCTATATATATATACATATATTAGGAGCAGTGGGCAGCACACATTAGGGCGCCCGGGGACCATCTCCATGATCTTCTTGCTTCGGCTTGGTCAGGACCTAAGCTGGAGGATTTACCTATGGTGCATGTTTTGGGTTGGTGGGGGAAACCGGAGTGCCCGGAGGAAACCCACCCAGACACGGGGAGAACATGCAAACTCCACACAGAAAGGCTCGGGCGACCCGGGGATCGAACCCAGACCATGCATGCAAACTCCACACAGAACACACACGGAAAGGTCTGGGCGACCCGGGGATCGAACCCGGAACCTTCTTGCTGTGAAGCAAGAGCGCTAACCACTCTGCTACCGTGCCGCCTAAACAAGTAAACAAGTAAAACAAGTAGTTTTACTCACCCATAGCACTTTGGTGTCAATTGGAGCAGTATCGCAGAACTTATGTTTTAGATTTGCGGCTAACCTAGCGCGACTTCTAGCCATAGCTCGGGGCATATAATATATTCGCCAAGCATGTAATATGCCCCGTGCGGTGTCCAAATAACACAAACTTTAGCACTTTTCAAATCATAGAAGCCCGATGTCTTAGTCTACGACTTTTGTTTGAAGCAAAAGTGGCCTGTAATCCGAGATTTATCCAGCTATAGTTTCATTTGATGACGTCATCAGAGAGGACAGTGCGCATGCGGGAACTCAGCTGTTTTGTAAACACCGCTAGTCCGCACATGCGCTAACACCGCTCTGAACTTTACTTTTCTGAAACTATGGCTAAACCTCGGATTACAGGCCACTTTTGACCAAACGAAATCGTAGACTAAGACATCGAGCTTCTATGATTTGAAAAGTGCTAAAGTTTGTGTTATTTGGACACCGCAAATCAGTGCCCCGAGCACTCACGCTAACGGATACGGGATCATTAGCAGAACAGAACGGCTACAACACAAGCTCTGCGATACTGCTCCAATTGACACCAAACTGCTATGGGTGAGTAAAACTACTTGTTTTATTGCCGAAAGAAGGCTCAGATTGTAAAAAAAAAAACGTTACTTTTCCTTTAAACAATACAATATATCAATATCATCTGACTTTATTGTAGTGATATTATATATTACTGAACTGGAGTCACTTTAACTGCTTAACTCAGAATCAAAGACATTTATTGTGCAGCGTTCCTGTGCCTTTTAACCTTACACTGTTGTGTTTTTTAGTTGATTGTACATACTTGTTATTTATTTTAATTTTGATGCATGCTGATATTTTCCTACTGTTTCTGAAACTTGCGTTGTGACACTGTAATTTCCCCATTGTGGGACAAATAAAGGATTATCTTATCTTATCTCAGTGTTTCTGCACACCCCAGTTGAGAACACATCACAGTATGTCAATCAATCTAGTGAAGTAGTTAGGCGCAACAATTATCATTAAGCACGTCACAATGAGTAAGGAAAAGTGGACTCTTTCTTTTCACATGACGAGCATACAGGCAAAAGTGTGGTCTCTTCACTTGTCAAAGCCCCACCAAACTATGAGCTGCTCTGTACCATTACGAGCACAATGAGAGGTCCCCGGCCCCACAAGCCCGTGCACAATCAGCCCCGCAGCCTGCCCCACTCCCACCATTGTCCCATGCCCCACAATGGCTACTCCAGAGCCAGGGGTCCCACCATGCAATTCCAGCGCACAAAGAAGCACACCAGTCCTTATCCCGTCAGAAAGAGGCGGACGACAGGGGTGGCAGGAGAGAAATGGTAACCCTTGGGAAGAGATGACAGACGCGCACAAAAGCCGGTGGAAGAGTGAGTGAGGAGGTGGTGGACGAGTGTGATGGAGAGATGTGTCAAATGTGTGTGCTGGGTTTGACTGAGGGGCTCTTTTACAATGGCCCCGGGGTAAATAGGGATATGATGAAGGAGACATACTGGGGACACAAAGTTGAGTTTCAGACACCTGTGGAGTGGACGCGCAGAGGCTTGTGCACTTTCAAAACTTAATAACGCCCAATATGAATACTTCCAAAAAAGTTAGACAGTTAAATAAACAACACATGATAGGACTGTATTGTTAAAGGAGAATTAACGGTTTTTACAATCTGAGCCTTATTTTGGTAATAAAACAAGTTGTTTTACTCACCCATAGCACTTTGGTGTCATTTGGAGCACTTCCGGAGAGCTTCCGGAGAAGATCAATGTCTTAGTCTACACTTTAGTTTGAGTCAAAAGTGCGTCTAATCCGAGATTTATCCATAGTTTCGAGTAGATGAGGAGGACAGTGCGCATGTGCTCAGTCACAGCTGATTTCGCTCTCAGAAATTATGAAACGCAAAGCTGTAAATTATGGATAAATCTCGGATTAGAGGCACTTTTGACTCAAACGAAAGTGTAGACTAAGTCATTGAGCTTCTATGATTTGAAAAGTGATAAAGTTTGTGTTATTTGGAGACCGCAAACATATGCCCCGAGAACTCACGTTACGGAGATCGCTAAACTAAAACATCTCTGGAAGTGCTCCATATGACACCAAAGTGCTATGGGTGAGTAAAACAACTTGTTTTATTACCGAAATAAGGCTCAGATTGTAAAAAATGTTAATTCTCCTTTAAATTTCCCTTTCTTTATCATAAATGATGTCAAAATTTCGCCTGGTCTCATTCACGTGTTTTGTGGGAATTGTGTCTCTTACTATACAATAATGTCGAAATGCAAATCTACCAACTTCTAACAACAACAGTCAAGTTAAATTCTACTGAAAAACAACTTCCTTTATCATAACATTCATAATGAAAATGACAGTCAGAATGTATTCGTCTGCTCATAGGTCTATATGGGCTGGAGCTTTTCTTATGGGACATAATCTTGTATCTTCCCGGGAAGAGGATGATTACATTTTCATCCATACATATCAAAGCCTTTGGGTTACAACCTTTCACATCCTGCAAATGTGTTCAATCCGAATTAGTCCCCCAACACAGGTTAAGGGTTAAAACTGTTCTGATTGCTGACACAGAAGAAGGTCAGTGGTGCGGCAGATTACACAGTTCAATAATTCAACTATTTAAAGTGGGATGATCTGTGCCGTGTTGTTCGATAAGAGCTGCAATGTTTACCAACTACTCCATCCCGGCCAGAGAATTACAGCTGAGCACTGAAGCTTTGTGAATACATTTGTTGTTGAAGTTGCAAAGTGTGAAAAATGTACTTGTTTAGTGCGAGCAGACGTGTTCACACCAAGAGGAGAACAAATGTACAGCAGGAAAAGTTCACGTTCTTTGCTGAAAAGACTGCAAACAACCAGCCTACAGCACAAACGGACCTACACCCCGTACCTCAGCCTTCTTCAACAGTCCGTCTGCTGCTGTGACACACTTGGAATAAAGAGGGTGCTTGTGGTGGGCTGTGTGATGTCATGGCCCGCCGCCACCGCCGCCGCCGCTGCTGCTGAGAGGAGAGGGCCAGTGTGTGGAGGAATGTGGAGACTTTAGAGGGGCGAAGGCTGGGGGCGAAGGGGGGGACTATCCCAGGAGGGTAAAGGAACCTACAGTTTGTCAGTCGCACCACATGGGCCAATGCCAAATGCTTTTAACTGCTCCAAGCGTCAAACCATTATCCTGACGCTCGGGAAGTTTGTGTTCTTTCAATCCCCTGAGTCTGGATTTGGGTGAAGGGTAGAAAAAGTTGTGTATTACAGCAATCACAAAGTGCAAACTGCAAAGCTGGCACAAAGTACATCTCACTTCCTCCTTTGTGAGTAAATGTGCCTGGACTTCTACAGGAGCAAGAACAAACTTATGAGATCAACACACACACACACACACACACACACTCAGCTGACCACTGGAAACCCCCTGTGCTTCCTCCTGTGCTTCTCACCACAGAGTGTGACAGGCCGAGGACCCTCTCGGTGTGCACAGCCTCTGGGTTCTTAAAGGTTCTACATGAGGCCAGGGTTCTCCAGTTCGGTGTGAAGCGGGTTGTCAGGGTGACACACGGAGGATGTCGCAGTAACAGTTGTACAGTGTTTAAAACCACTTCCTCCACAGCGCCAAACCTGCACCAGATTTCAGCACATCAGCAGAACCACGCGTGACAACAGCTGTGTTCAGAACACGGTACCGGGCCGGAGTGGGTAAACAAGTAAACAAAAGACAAAAGGGATAAAAGTGACCAGAACTCACCAGAATCTCCGGGTGTTTTCATGCTTCCTCCGGGTCACAGCGCGGGGGGAGTTCGGTGTGACTTCCAAGAATTCCGCGAAGTTTCCCGTGGACACAAAAGTCTCGTGCGCTCGTCTTCCCAAAGTTCCTCACGAGGAAATCCCGGGGGAAAGTGTCGGGAAAAGTTCCGTCGCGCGCGCGTTCGTCTCTTACCACCACTTCACCCCGAACCGATCCCGAACAGAAGACTCCGCAGCCTGGTTCCGTGCTGGTTCCGTCCTGTGGTGGAGGAGCTGAAGTTGTGGCGGACTCTGTTCCACTTCCACTCGGAGCGCGGAGCTTCTCTCAGTGTCCGCGGGTCACTCTGTCCGTGTTAGTCCGGTCCGTCCTCGTCGCTCTTCGACATGTTTGTCCGCGGTGTTTGTCCTCGGTGTGTCCTCCGTGTGTCCTCCGTGTTTCCTCCGTGTTTCT
The DNA here is from genome assembly GCA_036785185.1 of Paratrypauchen microcephalus. Classification (NCBI taxonomy): domain Eukaryota; kingdom Metazoa; phylum Chordata; class Actinopteri; order Gobiiformes; family Gobiidae; genus Paratrypauchen; species Paratrypauchen microcephalus. The sequence goes on from JAVJIX010000136.1 coordinate 1,184,527, forward strand.
CTGGTGTGACAGTAAAGATCGTTCCGGTGCGGAGTTCTTTCTTTACACTTTTTCGCTCTCCCGGCGCCCCCCGCGCGCGCTCCTCGGGGTGTCGTGTTTCGGCCCCGCCCACACTGACGCTGAGGGGAGGGGCTAACGTGGCAGGTCACGCCCCCTCCCCACGAGCCCGCGGGGCTGGCGTCACTGCCGCACGCGGCGTTGCCCCGGTGACCGCCACAGCGCGCTCGTGGTGACGGTGACGTCACATCCGGATCCTGCGCTCCACGGCGTCACTTACGTCAATCAGCGGTGTAATTTAACCGCTTTAACCGCTTTATCAGAGGCTGATCAAGGGGCTAATTAATACACCGCGTCATTAATCATTAACTCTAAAAACAGCACAGTGTTTGTCACCACCGTGTTTCTGATCAGCACAGCACAGACTCCATCAAGAAGATTTATTTATTCATTTATTTATTTATTTGAATTAGGACAATGCACATTAATCAACATGACAACAAACAGCATCAGTGTAAATATGCCAGAATCAGCTCAATAGTTATTTTACATCCGTTGTCCTCAGGCAGGTCAGAACAGAAGAACATTTAGAGAAACACGTAAAAGAAACAGAAGTTCACATCATGACAGCAACTTCATCACAAAAGAGTTTAAAAGGTCCAGAGAAAAAGAAAATCTACCTGTGTGAAGAAGTTTGATTATTTTTAACCAGTGTTTCAGAGTGTTTTTGAAGGTTGAGGACCCACAGTTCCTGACACGAGCAGGTCATGAGTTCCTCTGACAGACGTCACCATTTGGCCAAATATATACCTATAACTATGGTCAACTTAAATGTATTAAAAACATCTTAAAAGTTGCATATTACTATTCATATTTAGAAATTTGTAGATTTTACAAACAACATCTTAGCCTAATTTTTACAACCTTTTCTGTCTATGAGAAGAAGACAATTCCATTTTATGCCTTTTCTATTATCTAAAATTAAATGCTCCTGTTCCCTGTGCAATAAACTGCTTCATAACCCACATGCAGTACTTATACTACACTATATTATGTACAATCTGTGACATACTCTACTTACACCTTATTTAATCCTGCATGTACCTTTGTAGTTTATTATGTCTTATTAAATATTATTTTTATTATACTGTTTACTTCTTCCCCTGCACTTTTGCAACACTTTTTACCATGTACTATTACTGCTGTTATTAGTACTTCTGACTTTCTCAGCGAGTACGGTTCCTCTGATCCTAAACATTTCATTGTTGACCTTGTGTTGATCCTGATTATGACAAATAAACAATCTTGAATCTTGAATTAACCTCTTTTAAAGTTGTCTATAGCCAGGTCCAGTACGCAGAAATCATTTGTAAATTCTGTATCAGGCAGTTAGACCGTGTAAGTTTTGCATACGTGTTTTGAAGCTGGCTCCTCGTTCACATGTCACTGTTATGATAAAGAGAATATATTCTTGATCTTACAGATGGGTGTGTGTGGGGTGTGTCTCGAGAAGTCAAGTGTATCTCCCGCTGGCCTCTCCGTGCACCTGGTGGAGCAGTTCATGTGTGCGTTCATGTGCTGTTGCATCAGCGATTCACACTCGGGCCCGTCTTGTCAACAGGATAAGGCAGCAGTAGTAAAACAAAGTCAACATCAGGCAGTGACAGCCACACTGGCCCAGCAGGGAGATTTACAAACAGGATTTCTCTTCTCTTTTACGGACCATTCTGTGACGGCCTCAGGAAAACCACACTGGCCTCCCTGATAAGACACGGTCCCAGTGAAAAAGGTGCCTGCTGGATCTTCACATTCAGGAAACTCTTGTCATGTCCGCTCGTCTTTAGAGCAGGAAAAGCACAAGAAAAACTTTGTGGGCAACTTGGCATTTTCTCACGATGTTTGACAATGGTATAGCAGCTGTGTAAAAGGCCACCAAATCCATTGTCTTCCACGTGGCCTTGCAGTTTAGTGGATTTTAAAAAGTTATAGCTGTTATAGCTTCCTGTTATATGCATCATTTTGAGGACATTTCAATTCTAAAGACTTGCAATAACCTGGCAACTAATGTGTAGTACAGGACCTTTTTTTTAATTTTTTGCACTAACTTTTTTTTCTTCTTCTATACTGTGTTGTAAATATCGTACTTAAATTGTATGACGCAAACTGTACATATGAATAGTGACAATAAAAGGCATTCTCTTCATTTTATTCTGTTCTATACAATATTTCAGTTGTTAACTGTTGTGGCAAGGAAGGTTTTAGTATCGCACAATTTGTACACAAAGCAATTCAAAGTAGGCTACTTTACAGAATAAGAAAGACATTAAAATCACAATACAAACAATTCAAAATATAAATCATCATCATAAATTAACATTAAAAGAGAAGAGAGCAGAATGAAAACCTTTCAGTCATAAACATATTCAGAGTAGAGGTCTGTTTCAATAGTCCTATAGATTCTAATCAATGATTTTATGATTATTTTGTTGAAAAAGTCATACATTATTTTGTTTATTTAATTTTAAACTACTTTTGACACTTGACGACTGCAGCACTTCTGTAGTTCACCTGTGAATGACAAAGGGCCCTGTGTGGACTGAAACATGATGATACTTTACAGCTGATGTCACATTTCCTGGTGGTGTGATGCTAACCGGAAGCACTACTTTGTTCTAAGATTTGTTACTTAAAGGTACAGTGTGTAGGATTCGTGGCGCATAGGTGGTGTAGGTACCATGCACTTCCTCTTTTGGCTACGGCAGACCTCGAGGGTCACCCGGGCGCGCCGTAACGCGGACAGCTCGCGTACCAGCGCGCACCCGGCGCTGTGTGAGCCCTCACCGACAACTACGGTATAAATAAAACGCGGTCCCGTTCACTGTTTTTTTCTTTTCTTTTCTCATGAAAACACACATTCCCGATCATGTACCATGACACTCTACACATCAAATGAAACCTTACAGTCTCTTCTTTTTGAATATGCAATTCATTTCCCTGCACAACAATCACTCCCCGAGCACATGGGGCTTTTATACGGAAAAGCACAAAACGAGGTTTGTTACTTAGCTTACCTTTGAATGCTTTGCACAGGTCAAACTCTGTATTTCACCATAAACTTGCTCTCAATCTGTCCGTAAGGATCCAGCGAATAAAATCCAGTAAAACAATTTAGTCCAAAACACGTGTTAGATCCATTACGACGTCTGATCCGGCAACATGCTTGTCGTTGTTTAAGATGCGTGAAAAGTCCCTCAGTCGTCCAGGTAGAATCCATGATAAAAGGAGAAGTTCAATTTGTCAACTGGACAAATTGTTTACCCAAAACCACGAGCCTTGCTGAAGGCGAAGGCAGAGCCCAAATGTCCTTCTGCGGCTCTCGTAATCAAAATGGCTGCCTCTGTATGGGGAAGATCCCCCTTTTATGTGACTATATCTAAGTCCAAAAGAATACTTTGATTTCATGATGGAAGTGAAAAGGCTTGGAAAACAATGTATTTTTGAATGGGTATCTTCAATTTCGGTAATTAACGGGTAAAAATCTTACACACTGTCCCTTTAAGATAGACTTAATCTGAGCTTTTCTTTTTTTCTTTTCTTTCTCCTTTTGCTGTTGATCTTTATTTTAACACTGGTTGAGCTGGTTTAGGTGAGCTGATCTCTTACACAAAAAATTGCAGTCACAAGCTAGCTAGCACTTGTTTTATTTATTTATTTATTTATTTCAGGACAGTGCATATTCATAAACATTTCTGTCAATATGCCAGAATTAGCCAGGAGGCTATTTTTCATCTGTAGTCCTGTGACAGATGTAATTGTCATTCTAAAAACAGGGAACAATGGTTACATAACAGAATATATTTTTATAATATTTTCAGGTCCTTTCTCCTTTTTGTGAAAATCAAACTCCTAAACAGGACCATGAACACTCATATTGATCATAGGCTCCTGAAAATGTGTTTAATCCATTTTGTATTTCTTCTTGAGTTTTCAGACAATTATAAAACTGTTTGACAGCGTATTACCTTAATAACATCTGAATATTCCAACAAACAGATACACAGACCCCAGCGTGATGTGACTGCAAAGTATCATTTGAAACATGAAATAGTTTGCATCATTTATTTGTTTTTGAATGTATATTTTTATTTTGGTATGTTCTTCCAGTGGGAGGAGTGTCAGATGTGTCCTTTCTAATCTCCTTTGTAATACTGTAATACTTGTCATACTATTATGCAGCATGGAGCAGACTTCAGACCAGCTGCTTTGACATCTCATGTCATGAAAGTGTTTGAGAGACTTGTTCTGGCTCAGATCAGACCCCTGGTGGCTCCATCTCTGGTTCCTCTACAGTTTCCCTCTCAGGCCCACATGAGCGGGGAGGACGCTGTAATCTATCTTCTGCAGCTCACTCACACCTGGATAGTGTTAAGGGCTCTGTGAGGATAGTGTTCTTCGATTTCTCCAGCGCCTTTAACACAATCCAGCCCTCTCTGATGGGTGAGAAACTGCTCAGGATGAGTGTCAGCTCCTCCACTGTCTCCTGGATTACTGACTACCTGTCAGCCAGACCTCAGTACGTGCGACTGGGGACCACCCTGTCTGACACTGTGGTCAGTAATGTAGGAGCCCCTCGGGGTACAGTCCTGTCTCCATTCCTGTTCACTTTGTACACCTCTGATTTCCAGTACAGCTCCAGGTCCATCTGCAGAAGTTCTCTGATGACTCTGCAGTGGTTGGGTGTATCAGGGATGGACAGGAGATGGAGGACAGGACGCTGATTGCAAATTTTGTGGAGTGGTCCCAGGCAAACCATCTGCTCCTGAATGTCAACAAGACCAAGGAACTGGTGATGGACTTCAGGAGGATAAGGTCACCTGTGGAGCCTATTACCATCAAGGGTCACGAGGTGGAGATCGTGGACTGCTGCTGCTGCTAAGTACCTGGGCGTTCATGTGAACAACAGGCTGGACTGGAGGGACAACTGTAATGCTGTGTACAAGAAGAGCATTAAGTTACTGGAGATCTTCTCCCAGTCTGTGGAGGCCAGCGCCCTGGACTTCGCTGTGATCTCTTGGGGGAGCAGCACCAGTAAAAGAGACATCGGACAGATTGACAAATTGATCCATAAATCTGGTCGCGTAATTGGCTGTGAGCTGGAGACATTTGTCACAGTGAGGGACAGGAGGACACTGGACAAACTGCTCTCCATCATGGACACTCCTGCTCACCCACTGCACCAGACCATAGAGGGACAGAGGAGCTCATTCTCCAACAGGCTCCTACAGCTCCACTCAAACAGTGAGAGATACACAACGACATTCATACCATACTCCATACAACTGTACAACAACTCACCTTATGTAACAGATAATACTCCCTACAACTGTACAACAACTCACCTTATGGAACAGATAATACTCCCTACAACTGTACACAGCTGGTACTGAACATCATATTTGATACTGTATTTTGTATTTGACTACTACTTTTCTATTTAAATCTGATTATACATATATATTTATTATCATTATCTTATGTATATAATTGTGTCTCATCTGACACAGGTCTGTTGCTGTTTGGTTTCTTTTCCATCTTTTTTTTCTTTTTTTTTCTTTTACCCTCTGTTATATATCATATTTTATATTTGATGAGTGAGCTACCTTACCCAAAACAGTTTCCCTTGTGGATCAATAAAGTTTGTCTAAGTCTAAGTCTAAGTCTAAGCACTTTATCTGGTAATGTTAAAAATGTTCAATAAACAAAACCAAAAAAAGTGTTGAAAAGGAGCGGATGTACTTTTGAAACTCAAACACAAAAGAGATGACATTTACAGACAGTTCTGGCACACAGTACACTCTGAGCAGCGGTAAGCATGACGCAGAATCCTCCTTCTCTCCTTTAAAACTCTCATAATGGCTCTTACACCTCTCACCCCCCTCCTCTCCTCTGTGGTCCCACTCGTGTTCACTGTGTGGGTCTTTTTACACACCTCCATGCACCCTCACACCAACTCTCCTCACCGCCTCATTCCCTCCCTCACACTCGATCCAGGTCGTTTCAGCATCATTTTCAAGGCTGATGTACATAGTGTGTAGTCATTGTTATGTAATTCATTCCATTCATTCAGTTCATTCAAAGTCTGCATCATCATGCTCTACAGATGTACTAATAACCCTGAAAATCTAATAAAACAGCATAAGACGCATGATAAAGGTCCTATATCACACAAAATAGATTCTTGTGAGCTGTTGTCACCTCCTCAGAAGCATACCTGGATTTGTGTTTGTTTCATTCACACATGTGTATAATCCTGATTTATTTGTCTGTCTTCATCTCCCAACCTCAAAATGCTCTGCTCCATCTTGTGATGCCATGAAGTTGTAGTTTTCAAGTTAACATCTCCTTTTACTCTGCAGAGATTAGCCATTCCAGGTCTGAAATTATCCAAATGATTCAAGTGAAGGTGTATGTGGTTTAAAGGGATATGCCACCCCCAGGTCAAATTTGGGCATCTCCCCACAGTCCAGAGACTAAAATAAGTGGTGGAAAGCGTTTTCCTGCTCACCCAGCCATTGTCCGAGTCTGTCGCCACTGACCGCCGCGGTATCTGCAGCTCCTCCGCCTTAGACTGGAGTCTAACGTCGCCAGAGAAAGATTTCGGCCAAAAGGAATTAATTTGCTCGATGCGTTTCCCAATTACTTTCTGTGTAGTGCGCATTCATATCGAGTGCAAATAAATGTGCAAATCAACACGGAGAGCTTGCCTTGGTCATTTTGGGTGGGAACTATTTTCCAGTGCGTAAGAATACAGTCGAATCACGCACCACGTTGTGCAACAGGCGAACTCCCTTCCCGGTGCGTAACAGGGATTCCCCTGGCAGCGTGCTGCGTGATTCGACTGTATTCTTCCGCACTGGAAAATAGTTCCCACCCAAAATGACCAAGTCAAGCTCTCCGTGTTGATTTGCACATTTATTTGCACTCGATATGAATGCGCACTACACAGAAAGTAATTGGGAAACGCATCGAGCAAATTAATTCCTTTTGGCCGAAATCTTTCTCTGGCGACGTTAGACTCCAGTCTAAGGCGGAGGAGCTGCAGATACCGCGGCGGTCAGTGGCGACAGACTCGGACAATGGCTGGGTGAGCAGGAAAACGCTTTCCACCACTTATTTTAGTCTCTGGACTGTGGGGAGATGCCCAAATTTGACCTGGGGGTGGCATATCCCTTTAAAGGGACAGTGTGTAAGATTTTTACCCGTTAATTACTGAAATTGAAGATACCCATTCAAAAATACATTGTTTTCCAAGCCTTTTCACTTCCATCATGAAATCAAAGTATTCTTTTGGACTTAGATATAGTCACATAAAAGGGGGATCTTCCCCATGCAGAGGCAGCCATTTTGAATACGAGAGCCGCAGAAGGACATTTGGGCTCCGCCTTCGCCTTCGGCAAGACTCGAGGTTTTGGGTAAACAACACAAGCATGCTGCCGGATCAGACGTCGTAATGGATCTAACACGTGTTTTGGACTAAATTGTTTTACTGGATTTTATTCGCTGGATCCTTACGGACAAATTGAGAGCAAGTTTATGGTGAAATACAGAGTTTGACCTGTGCAAAGCATTCTAAGGTAAGCTAACCTCGTTTTGTGCTTTTCCGTATAAAAGCCCCATGTGAAGAAACATAAACATATAACATAGATCAGAAAATAATGTAATGTAAGTCCTGCTTTTTGAAATGTGAAATCATTTTACTTGATCCCATCTCCGTGGACTAAGACTACGTTCACACTGCAGGGCTTAATGCTGAATTACGATTTTTTTGTGAAATCCGATTTTTTTTTTGCGAGGTTGCGTTCACATTTCCAATTAAATGTGACTTGTATGTGATCTCCAGTGTGAACTTTAAAAGCCCCAAAAGTGTCCCGCATGCGCCTTGGAGGACACGATGAGGTCACGTGCAGGGAGCGTGCT
>JAVJIX010000136.1:1197500-1202500 GCA_036785185.1 Paratrypauchen microcephalus
AGAGATTTGAAGCGTTCCATTGAAAAATAAACACATTTCCACAGAAAATAAAATTAAACCACTGCTGTTCAAAGGTCCAGAGGCTCAGATAAAGGACTTCCGAGCCTAGAAACACTCGGACGTGCCTCCAGGCAAATAAAAAAACGCATTTCGCATTGCCTAGCGCATTCGCAGTCCAAACTCTCTGGGCGTGATTTACAGAGACGCTGAGTTCAGACAGACGGGGGTGGAACTGCATTTGCATTTCTTTTTTCGATCTGACGTCAATAAGGTGCCTTGTTCAAAATCGCCCGTTTGAGCTCCGATTTTTTGTAACGCAGAAAAGGATCGCAAATGCTCAGTTTAGACATTTCGCAACTTTTAACCATGGGGGGGGGGGCTAAACAGGGTAAGGGAGCTCACATTAACATTCAAAAACCTCAGAAAGTGAAAATTTCATGCCATGAGACCTTTAACAGTTTGTCAGTAATAGTGCAAATTACTCATGTGCAAAGTATCGGTCAATATAAATATACAATAATGGTCCTTTTCACATTTCACTTTTACAGTGAGAAATAAAGAAGTCTACCCAACTGAAATCTGCCTGAACTGTAAGAACGCCTTAAATACTACAGTCCAGTACTATAACCTTGGTTGTGGAGGTCTGGTGTGGCAGTGTAAAAATGGGATGATGAGTTGCGAGTGAAAGGACGGGGGTTAGATCAAACCGGATGAAAGGAAAAGGCGGGAGCTGCGGCAGGGTGGCGGTTAAAGCCTCACCCTCTGTCTCACCCTCTGTCTCACCCTCGGTCTCACCCGTCCAAACAGGCCCCAGCCAAGAGGGACACAGGAGAAGGGAGCAGAGCTGTGGAGAATAAGGAGTGAGAGAAACTAAGGAGCGAGGGACTAACAGAGTCAATGGGCTCTTTGTCATCAAAGAACTTGTTTATTTTCAAGCCTGCCAGTCCAACCGCCAGGAGACACAGCCAGATAGCACTCCCTCGGCCTCTCGCTGGCTTTCTTTCTCTCTGCGTACATTCCACTACTTCACTACTGAGTTCTTAATATTTCTAATGACGGAAAGAAGTTGTAACAGAAATCTAATCTCAAATGTGCAAAGTTTCAGTCAGTTACAGCACGGAGTCACTTTAACCTTGTAAACATTGTCCACGTACAGGAGAATACAACTGTTACTAAACCTAAATAATGGAATAGTTAATTAATTTATTTATCATAATTCCCATAGTGAATATTACTTGTCTGTTGAAACATAACGGACAGTTCTGCCTTTAGATTTGCATCCCCAGACATTAAGCAAATCTGTTCAAACCGTCACCGTCACTCTGTTTTATTGATACAAATTGGAATGATATATTCACAGTTTCATGTTCTTCTGTGGTGTAAAAGTTAAAACCAGCTTGTGTTTGTATTCTCAATATAAAGTTATAGAATCAGTCGGAGCATAATAACCATCAGTAGGAGTAAATAACCTAAAGTTAAACCTACAGTGGAGAATAGAACTGTACGGCAAACCTGAGTGACCCATCGTGGTGGTAAAATTCAAGACTTGAATGCGATCTCTCTTTATGTAAATGTACGGAGTGAATGTGTAAAAGTGCGTCAGGGCTTGACACAGTTTCCCTCTGTCCGTGTTCCTCCTCCCCACTTGTCCTCCCCAGCTGGTATTCACACATGAGTAATGAGATTAGAGTGATGCTCAGGGAGGAGGTGAGGAGGAGGCGGGAGGAGGACAGACCCGCAGAGGAAATGGGGATCATCCGGACAGACAGACTCAACACACTTTTTATGTTCAACGTGAAGTTCCAGCGGGCAGATGGGATGGTGTAAAAATGCAGATATTACAGGTATAATCCACAGATAAATATATACAGTGGTATCTCACCTTACGAAAGACCCAACAAACGAAAATTTCAAGTTACGAAACGCCTTCACGGTAAATTTTGGTCTCTAGATACGAAAGAAAATTCAAGTTACGAAACGCGAAATCTCAAAAATTCAAATAATGCGCGCTCAGCCACACACATTATACGCTTTTCTCAGACTGGATTTAAACTTTTCCCACATTTGTCTCTCGTTTAAACACTCAAACTTTCATAGATTTTCAACAAAATTATTAATAGTGAAGTGTGGGGGGAAGGGGGAGGGGGAAGAAGACTGCGCTCTGACACGTGTGTGATAGCGCACATGACAGTGTGATAGCGGAGCTGACAGCAGGTCTAGACCAAGGTCTAAACCTGGACTGGACCAGGACTAAACCAGGACTAAACCAGGACTAAACCAGGACTAGACCAGGTGGATTAAAGCAGCGAGGAGGGGACTGCACGCAGTCTGAGCGCATGAACGCATGAACGAGACCCATGCAAGAGCCGCGGTGGTCTAGACCTCCTCTAGACCTGACCAGGTCTAGAGGAGGTCTAGAGGAGCCGCGGTGGTCTGGACTAAACCAGGACTAAACCTGGACTAAACCAGGAGGAGCCGCGGTGGTCTGGACTAAACCAGGACTAAACCTGGACTAAACCAGGAGGAGCCCGCGGCTCTTGCATGGGTCTCGTTCATGCGTTCATGCGCTCAGACTGCGTGCAGTCCCCTCCTCGCTGCTTTAATCCACCTGGTTTAGTCCTGGTTTAGTCCTGGTTTAGTCCTGGTTTAGTCCTGGTTTAGTCCTGGTCCAGTCCAGGTTTAGACCTTGGTCTAGACCTGCTGTCAGCTCCGCGCCGGGTCATGCTGCGCTATCACACGTGTCAGAGCACAGTCTTCTTCCCCCTCCCCCTTCCCCCCACACTTCACTATTAATAATTTTGTTGAAAATCTATGAAAGTTTGAGTGTTTAAACGAGAGACAAATGTGAGAAACACAGAACACAATGTTACACTGTAAAAAAAAGTTACACTATAAAAAAAAAAAACTTGGATCGGGGCCTTGGAACGAATCAGGCTTTTTCCATTGAAATAGCTAATCAACTTACAAATTTTTCACGTTACGAAACCACTTCTGGAACGAATTAATTTCGTGATGGTGAGGTACCACTGTATATGTTTTATTGTATACAATATGACCAAACTGTTTGTAAAGAATTACGCAGACAATATATATTTCTGTGTTAGTTTTGCATAAGTAATATACCGTGACATTTATTTTTAAGATAATATTCATATTAGCACCAGTGTTTTTTCTAAGCTGCCTGCATTTTGTGTGTGTCCATGTGTCATTCCCAGTTTGTCCCCAGTGCATCAGACTGGTGCACTAAAGAATTCAAATGGAAATTAAGCTATAAGAGCTAAAGAAGTGTGTTTATACAATCATCATAAAAACTACAGCAAACTGTGTCATATCACACACACACAAAACCAGGAATTGTGTTTTGTTTCATTCACACATATGTGATTAGTCATTAATAATTATTACCTACCTATTTATTATTGTCTACATCGCCAAAGATGTAGACAAAATGCTCTGTTGCACATTGTGATGTAATGAAGCAATAGTTTTCAAGTTAAAAGCTACTGCCCAGGCAATTCCAGGGCTGAAATGATCAAAAATGATCCTAGTGAAGGTCTCTGGAGTTTAAAAACACGGTGAAGTACTCATATCAACTCAGTGTTTGTGTGTTAAACGTGTGAATGAAACAAAACACTAATTTAAAGGAAAAGTAACGTTTTTTACAATCTGAGCCTTATTTCGGTAATAAAACAAGTTGTTTTACTCACCCATAGTAATTTGGTGTCATATGGAGCACTTCCAGAGATGTTTTAGATTTGCGATCTCCATCATGTGAGTTCTCGGGGCACTTGTTTGCGGTCTCCAAATAACACAAACTTTAGCACTTTTCAAATCATAGAAGCCCGATGTCTTAGCCTACGATTTCGTGTGGTCAAAAGTGGCCTGTAATCCGAGATTTAGCCATAGTTTCGAGTAGATGAGGACACCAGTGCGCATGTGTGGACTGTGCTCTCAGCTCCCGGGACCCAAACATGAAACGCAAAGCTGTAAACTATGGATAAATCTCGGATTACAGGCCACTTTTGCTTCAAACGAAATCGTAGACTAAGACATCGGGCTTCTATGATTTGAAAAGTGCTAAAGTTTGTGTTATTTGGAGCCCGCACGGGGCATATTACATGCTCGGGGAATATATTATATGCCCCGAGCTATGGCTAGAAGTCGCGCTAGGCTAACCGCAAATCTAAAACATCTCTGGAAGTGCTCCATATGACACCAAAGTGCTATGGGTGAGTAAAACAACTTGTTTTATTACGGAAATAAGGCTCAAATTGTAAAAAAAAGTTACTTTTTATGAAACAGCATCATAAAACAGATCAGAAAATAGTGGTAGGTAACAGGTAAGAGGTAACATAATAATATTCACATTGCAAATATTGGTTATTACTGATTATTAATAGCACAATGCGGATCTCAGTATTGGTTTATTTTTTTCTTATAGGACCATGGGTCACACAATCAACACTCAGCTCCACAGGTGAACCACTATCATTTCATTTCAATTATAATCTCAGATCTGACTCTCTCAAAAGTTTGGGCACCTACAGACAACCGTCTAGTCCAGGGGTCAGCAACCTGTGGCCCCGGAGCCACATGCGGCTCTTTGACCCCTCTGATGTGGCTCAGTACAGCGGTCCCTCGTTTATCACGGGGGTTACGTTCTAAAAATAATCCACGATAAGCGAAATCCGCAATGTCGTCAGCTTTATATTTTACAATTCTTCTCCATGTTTTAAGGCTGTAAATGCCTCACCACACACATTCTACACTTTTCTCACACTGGAATGAACGTTTTCTCACATTTCTCTCTTGTTTAAACACTCAAACGTTCGTAGATTTTCAACAAAAAAGCACAGTATTATAGAACGAAACCAAAGTGTATTTGGTGTGTATTTCACAGTTCTTCTGACCGAGCCTCTTCGTCCTGGCGCCGCTTCGCTGTGGCGGGTTTTGTCGGGGAGAAACAAACATACAGCACTTCAGAGTCACACTGCGATCCA